>MSJE01000268.1:0-12390 GCA_001931935.1 Aspergillus aff. floccosus IMV 01167
CTAGCTCCCAATGTCTCGTTTCCCAACTCTTGCATGCTTGGGACATGGTGTCGATGTGATGCTGCAGTCGGTCGATCTCGCTGGTGAGTGCCTCATTTTCGACCCTTAGCCGCTGGATGATGGCTGTAAACGATTCCTCGTTGCTAGACGGCTCCTGCGGCAGGGTCTTTGCTCAGCTCAGCGGGCCTCGGGTGTGGTCGTCTGCGGCGCAATGGACTCTCCGCTTGGAGGGTACTTACGTCGTCATCGCCGTGGTGCGTCGTTCTGTCATCCATGACGACCTCGGGGTGCACCGCTTCGATTGACACGCCCAACCCTTCACAAATAGCGTCGTACTGGCCGACCGATCCGGAGCTCAGACTGTCCCGTAATAAATGGGCCGATTTGTCGGTGACGGACCATGCATAACCATCGTCCGGGGAAGGCTGTAGGCGGACTTTACTGGGCGCAATGCGCAGTCCAAGCCGGTTATCTGTAGCTTTCGTCAGTACCCCCACCCGTTGTAGTAGGCCATGGACACATACAGATGTGATCGGCCAGAGCTTCCCGGCACTCCTGCCGCCGTCGAGCTCGTTTTTCATTGCTGGAGCGAGCCATTCTAGCACCGTCCTCCGTCGATGAGGAATTGATCAGATACGGTCCAGAACGCCCTTCAGGATGCTTTATATGTGGCCAGACGCTACTTCGGGGGTACCAGAAAGCATGGGTAGCCAAACCAGACCCGGCATGCGCAATCATCACCGGTGAGGGGAACCTGCATGCCGCGAACCGCAGGAAAGGTATGCCAAGTGGAAGAGAACCGAGCAACGGTCAGCGGACAACCGAGCTCGTTCCACCGTCTCGAACCTGTGCGTGACGCTTTGGCAGCACAACTAGGCTGAACTCCGTCTTCCCGGGCATCATGTATGGCCCACAGCAAGATGACCGGTCAGCTTCACGTTGTCATTTTGTTTCTATTACCTTGTCCCCAGAGGTGCAACTATCTCATGCGGAAGCAGTTAACCACAGCCACCCACCGAGCAATGGAAATCGGCAAAGTTCGCAGACTGATGTGTTCATGCTGTATACGGTTACTGGCGCACACAAGGCCCATCCATTTAGATTACTGGCAGCCCGTGGGGTTTGCATCGCAGGGCTATGATCATGCACTTCTCGGGAGCACAAATGCTGTTCTGTTACGGATTGCGGGCTTGGACAGACTAGACGACTACTAGGCTGCCGGCATTTACAGAGTCTCCATGAAAGGCATATATAGGGCCAATGGCATTGTATTGGACTAGCAGATGTATTTGATCCCGGCATATACGTACATAACTCATTCTGTTCCCCAGTTCCACAATGGGACCGTGGTCAAAGCTAGTGGCTGTGAGCCATAGAGAAAGATTTAACCAAAGTTTGTCACACGGACGGCAGAGGACCTCCGATTGGATGTCGATCGCTGATGTTTGCTCCCTCGTTCTCGTCGATATCCCTATACCCGCTAGCCAGATTTCCTCCGGGATGAGAGTCTGTATGGATAGTTCGTCGAACGTTTCCGCTCTTGCTGCAGGGATCTAGACCGGTTAATCATGTCGAAACCACCGCTCACCGCTTCTAGATCCATTCGGCGCACATGCTTTATTCCACGTTGACAGCGGGCACTAGACGATAATTAACTCGGTGATAGGTGGTCTTCTTGACTAAGTTGACAAGCGCGTTCAGGCTTCCATCAGCCGCCTCACACTGGAGGAGGGGGTGCTGTCCGGTACCATAATCGTCAGCGTTCAGTGTCGGGTCGTCACCAAAGGCACGGTTACCTGCAACAGTCGTTCCAGATGACCATCAGAATATTCTTTGCCGAGAAGAGCCGCGAAATCCACCACATCGTCGCTCCAGCGATCCTGCGCCCCCGTTTTCTGCATCATCTGATCCATAATTTTCTGCAACTCGGTAAGTTTCAGGCCGGCTGCGCTCATGTCGGACGGAGTAATTGGGCGACAGCACTCAATGTCCACTAGCGACCGATTAGCGTGGACAGCTTACCGATTTGGCCACTGGGATGACTCACGGAGTTTAACTCGGCCCTCCTGGGTAATGACAATCCGTTCCGGGGCGAGATCAGCGAGTGCTAGACCCTTCTCAAAAAGAAATTTGATACCTTCTACAATCTTCCAAGCGTCAGCCCTGAACATGGACTAAGAAGATGGAGATGTACCGGGCGAATGATCTGGCCAAGTTCGTCTTCGTGGATATAGCGGCGGCTCAGAAGGACACGGTCCAAAGCAAACTCAGCCGGTTCCCATATGAGGTAGAAGGTTGAGCGACAGTGCAGCACATCGAGCAGACGGGGAAAGTTGTGGTGAGCCAAGAGATCGAGTTTCTGTGCGCCTTTCTTAGCGCGGGCCAATTCCGTTTGGACCTGCTGAATATGGACTATTTCCGCAGGGCGGTCGCGGCGTGTAGCAAGGAAGACGACATGTCCCGCACGAATGAGCGCTCTAGGGATGTATATCTCCCACGGGTCTTGGGTCGTGATGTCCCGAACAGGTGGGCGTTTGTGGTCCCCTTGGCCGCCCCGGCTTGTATGGCTTTTCCCGCCCGTGGATGGTTCAGCTGCGTGGCTTTGGCTGGTGGCGCTGGAGCCCGGCGCTGCATCTGCCAGGTGCACTGGCGGCGTATCCTCCTTGACCCAGATGGTCCGCCGTGCGTCAGAAGGCGGCATGGTTAGAAAAGCAGAATCAGGGGTGCAGACGACAAGCGGCCATGGGGCGGAAACACTTGATTTATAATGTCTGATCACTACACTAGTAACGTAGTGCCGTCAAGTTTCACCACAACAAATCGAGATGCCCACATCCTCAGCCCTTATTCGAGTAACGATGTGCCCCCGGACAGACGGCGCGGACCTATTCTTAGCAACCCTGACCCGTGCCGTAATGTAAATGATAATGCGTTCGGTGCAAATGTCTGCCCGCTGGGCAGGCTGGCACACCGTCAGACCCTCATTCCTCAACGCGTTGGGGGCGTGCGCACCTTTCGGTGTAAGCATGTTGCCTCTAACCATTTCCGCGCCTGTATGACAAAGGAATTGCACCGCACTCAGGTTAGTCTGTCCCTAATCTCTGATGTCTTATACTCAGTTACACCTACCTTCTGGTTTTCCGCGGTGGATAGCGAGACCGGACACCTAGTGGGAGTGTCAGCGGCCATAACTTCTGTAAACAACAACGGGCATTGATTTACTGCCACTGCGGCTAGGATCCATAAGATCAGATGGGTAGCAGAGAACATGATGCTGGAAGTTGTTTGAGCTGGCCTTGACGCCCGTGCAAGTGGTTGCTATATCACTATATAATGCTCGCCGTGCCCTCGAAGGAGTGCGCCACCCCGCATGATTATGGGGGGCACAAAAAGCGTTGACTTCCCAATGTACGTTCAACAGTGGACATCATATTTGCAATGTGGTCGAAAAAGGACTGTGTACGCTGGGGTTACGACATACACCATCATATTGGACTCTAGTATTCAAGACAAGAAGATGACTCATGCGCTGGGAGGACTACATTCCTTGATCTGTGCACTCTGTAGAATGAAAATTTAACACCTGAATCCCGTATCTGCATCTTAAAACAAAACGCAGCTTGCCGATGCTCAGCTTAAAAATCCTTGGCACAGGGGCACGGTACACTCCAGTCTTCGAGTGAAGCTAACTTCGTTATCACAGGGCAGAGATCCTCATATAATAGAGATATGGGCCCCATCTTCTTGCCTTCAAATCTGCCTCTTACTGCGGGCCCGGTCAGATAACTAATAATTTTTATTCCTAATTGCAGACATGGTACTGTAGCGAGGACTCTATACAGGTCTATGCTTCAGCAGGACTTCCTCCACATCCACATACCCTGCTCTCCTCGCGCGGTCCAATGGAATTCGGCCGTAATCATCTTGTTCGTTCACATCAGCGTCATGATCAAGCAGTAACTGGACGATATTGGCCCGGCCCGTAGACACAGCAAGACACAATTCTCTGTGACGAGGAACGATCTTTAGAAGCATTCGTACTATAACCTCGTCTCCCTGAGCTACGGCCATGTTCAGCGGTGTGACACCGTCAACGTGTTGTATGCCCGCATCCGCGCCGGCTTCAAGAAGCCGCCGAACAGCGGCGCGATTGCCTCGGCGGACGGCGGACGACAAAGCGGACCACCCGCCAGAGTCCGACGCATTGATGTCGACCCGGCCGTCCCGCAGTAGAAGCAATCTACCGTGTTGCTGGGTGGCGATATGGAGAACTGTCTGTCCGGCGCCATCTCGGGCGTGCAGGTCCACTCCTGGCAACCCAAGGAAAATCGATACTGCCGACACCTTCCCTTTTCTGGCGGCCCGTAGAAGTCCGGAGCTGTTTTCATAGTCCACATTGTACTGGTACAGATCCTTTTTCAAGCAACGATAAAGGCCTCTGCTTGTCTTCATCAACGCAAGGATGTCTCGGGTGTCATGGAGCGCAGCGGCAACGTGCAGAACAATTTCTGGTGGGAGACCCGCAAAAGACATAATGAGAAGAATGTAAATGAGGCACTGTTGTCGCTCCCCCACGAGGACAATGACTGTATGTCGTGGATGATGTGGCTGGGCAAGGAAACGATGCACGACAGAGCCTTCTGAGTGAGAATCGGTGCTGTTCGCTAATCTGTCCGTCGTTGCCTGCAGAGATACAGCATGTACCTGTAGCATGGCGCAGTTGTAGCTCCCTGCGCACCCGCCTACCGCTTATAAACTGATCAGGACTAAGAGCCCACGTAGGACTTATGAAAGGTCACCTATGTAAACTGTCCTCAAGAAGTAGACTCCCTGGTCGAGTAGTCTCTGGGCCAGAAGAAACCAATGTACCCCTCCTTCTTGAGGAATAACATATGCTGAGAGGCCCTCAATCTTGCTAAGAGCATCGTTTCCTTTGGCGTAACATAACCCAAGACACTGGCATGCAGTGGTGGGAGTCTAGTCTGGAAAATCATTAATGTGCCGGGGCCGTCAGAGAAGCTGGAGTTCAAGCCAGCCACAGAAACAGGAGACAGAGAGAGATGATGTCTCCCTCTACAATAGGGGGGCAAAGGCGTCCTCAAAATCCGACTATCGGGTCGAGAGTCGATCTTGGCCAAACATCTACCACCACTAGGATATATAAAGGCCGACCCAAATGCCCCTGAACCTAGGCAGATTAGCAACAAGCTCGCAGTTCTACCAACAGCCAGAACAGCAATCGACCGAAACTCTTCGAAGATGGCGCCCCGCCCCGGAAAATCAAATGGAAAATCCGCCAGAGTCAACAAGGCACCGCATCCTATGAAGACTCGGACACAGGCACGAGATGCGGAGGCACTGCAAAGGAGGCTGAACGATTTACAAGCGCAGTCAGATGAGAATGTCGCAAAGAGAACGAATCTGGACAATCAAATCGAGGAGGTTCAACAAAGACTCGGGAATCCAGAAATCATCAATAAGGATGAGGACGAAGCGCAGCTCAAAGCCTTATTGGATGAGATCAATCGAGTGACAAAGAAAGAAAAAGAAATTCAGGCCCAGATAACAGCTGCCGACGAAGAACAGCAGGGGTTCGAAATGGATGTGGATCAAGGGTCCGGATCACATCCTCCAGATTTCGCACAGACCCGAGAGGACAGAGTTCCGGTGGACGACAGCGACGAAAACAGCACGCCCACCGACTATGCGGACATCGCCCCGGCTCCTATGATCGATTTGACCGGAGAAGATGAAGCAGAACGTTGGGGCCTGGACGGCGGGATAACGCTAGCCATGAGCAAGGCCGGTAGAGGGTCTAAGTATCTGAACTCCTACGGGCCCAAGAGCTGTGCCGTACTCATCTGGGAACACGCCAAAGCAGAGCACACGGTCGACAGACTTACAAACATCCGCGGGAATCCCCACAAGAAAGCACTGGAGACCGACGACGATGGAGATTTGATCCACCGCGGCAAGATAAGGAAGACCTTAAACGTTGCCTGGGAACCCAAACGGAAGATTCGGACCATCGAGGATCTCCTCGATTCGGTGGAAGAGCTTAACCCCCAAAACAAGGACCGGGATCCGAAGTACAGGTACCCATTCAGTACGGTTCTGGTCGAATGGCCTGATGGGCTGGGGCGCACGTGGATCAATCGAACGAACTACAAAAAACTCAGCAGCCAGTCCAAAGCGTCGACGGAGCGAACGGACAGGAAATTTTATCAACTCGGACTCCTCCAGGTGAGAAGATATCGGCAGTTTCTGTGGGGTGACGTAAGTCAGCTGGGGGATCTGGAGAGAACTCCTCCCGGTTTGACGGAGTCTCCCGAGCCGGGTGAGTCGAACGCAACCCGTGTGGATTCGGCCAGCCATCCAGCCAGCAACAATCCGCCAGGGCGAGGAGAGCCAAACAGCGCCAGCCAAGTCGGTCAGGTCCAAGGCGCCCAGAACGAGGGTGATCAGACCTCTCCAAGCGCTTCGAGCCAGCCAGGCCCGGCTAGTCAGAACCTGAGCAGTCCGGACCCAGTCGGCCAAAACGCGGGCAGTCAGAGCCCGAGCAGCCAGAATCCAGGCAGCGGCAGCCAGGGCCAAGCCGGCCAGGGCCTAGATAACCAGAATCGGGGTGATCAAAGTCGAGGAGGTCAGAACCAGGGAAGCCCAATCCACGACCACAAGCCCAGAACGATGAGAAGCTTCTATACCGAATGGTTGCGCGAGAATGATCTTGATACAAATACGGAAGTTAGCACCCTGGGAGACGAACGATTTGGGAAATTCAAGGCGGCAGCGCACGCTTATGCGGACGAATACCAACGCAAATCTGGTCAGCGGCTGCAGGATGACATGGACATTCTGAAGCGATAGACTGGCGATGTTGCCGTGAACAGCGTCAAGCATAAGAAGGACCGATAAGGCGGTGCAGGAAATATCGCTGGCGATATCTCAACACCAAGCTCGTTTTGCTTCTTGCTTTTCCTCGCCAGGCTTTTCGATTTTGTTTTTTCCAATTGATACGTTGCAGTGAATATTCCAGAACAGAATGAGCTGAATCGAAGAGCATGATGATTCACTAACCCGGATCCTTACGGTAACTATTTTGTTCCGTCAATCGGCCATAGAACGACCGACGCTCAGTGAGAGTAGGGCAACAGTGTCTGGCAAATCGATCAGATCACTCAAGTGCCCGTAAGTGAATGCTGTTACTGTTGCCTGGGCGTAGGGTTCACGGGCCCATTGGAAGCAATACTGATGCGGTTTAGAGAAACAGAGACACGGCGAGATTCCGGTCACCATACGCACTTCACATCGTATTTGCACAAATAAGTTAAACAAAACATTGGTCTTGGTACCTTCACGGGGTAAATCTAGGCGTATTCAGATGGCCAGGGGCGGAAGTCTGCCGGGACCTGTGGCGTGTATGCGCTGGTGCTTTGGGCCACGGCACGTTTTGCACCGCTCCTCCCCGGGATCCGGATAACATGCTCGACACAGGAGATGGAAGCAGGGTGCAAGATAAACTTCGTGAAACATTGTTGAGCATCCTTCGCAGGGTCGGTTTCGCCGGTCTAGGGTTGCTTTGAAATGAGCCACGCTGAGCACGGCGATCATGCCCTCGTACGTCCGCCAAGTATTCGCTAGGTCTTGCTTCAGCTGTTCGCAGTTCTCTTTCAAACGGCGCGTATCATGGACCAAATATTCCTTGCCCCAGATTGACGTCGTATACCAGGGGCCCTCTTGACGCGTGCGGATCTCTTGAGAGATCTCGTCGAGCAGGGAGCTTGCACGTGCGCTGTATGACCGCTCCCCGATGGTACCAGTGGAGATGTAGGGAGATGTGCAACGCATATGCTGCCGGGAGCATCCCCCACATACGAGATGGAAGCACGGCAACAGGTCGACTTTTCTCCACAAATGGCAATCATGGCATTGTCGGTTATCTCGATCTTCGCAGGCCCGGAAGTAGGCTGCCCGTAGCTCGGATTGCTTGACGTCCAATCGTTGTCTGGCGAAGTCTAGCTGATCCGTGAGAGATTTGGACTGTTGCAATAGGCGACCATGCTCTTGCCAAGAAGCCACTCTGCCGTGTGCTGCTTCCTGAAATGAGTCGCTTCTGACATCCCCCTCAAGCCGAGACACCTCTTGCTTCAAATGTAAGAGGAGAAGTTTAGTGTGTCCTATGGACCTTTGCCCTGTCGCCCACTCAGATCAGTATGTGCGTCTTTCACCCGGCATATTTTGCTCACTCACGCTGGATTGCAAGCTTATGGCATCGTGCAGACTCGTTTTGGTAGAATTCCATGATGGAATGGAGAGGGTCGCGCGAATGGCCTTAAGGTGGATGGGTCTGCACAGATATATGGAAGCGGTCAAGATTGTAGACAGTCTGAGATAGCAGGGGCAACTTTCGGACACGACCGTGCGCTGCTTTATAAGCTTGCTTCGACGTCACCTTATAGCAGTATCTTCACCGGTGATTGCGATTGCCACCGCAGCAAGATGCCCCGAGGATACCCCCCCAGCTCTCAGGAGCAGGGCGTTTCCGAGAAGCCAGCCACCTGCTCCCCTGATCCTGGTGCAATTGTCAGGACGTTAGATACTCGTAAGGTTTATGTCTGCATGGGTCTTATAGTTTATTGTCAGTCGCACCTCCGGGGTATACACAGTGCGTGATACACCTCAGTCTGCCTACATAGCCTCGCGTGCATGATGATGTGGGACTTGACTGTCGTTCCAATTCCATTCTAGTATCAATTTCTTGTCACCCGCGGCGCCATTAGTGACAGAAGCAGGTGAATATAGGAAGGCTGCCATTTCTTACACTCGGAATAACTTACACTCCCATCGCTACGCGGAAGTGACAGTAACATAGGCTGGCGACCCTATCCGACGAAACCCAAGCCCTGGGCAAGCTCTGAAATCGCGAACAATGATGCGGGTGTCAACCCAAGCACCTACTGTAGCTATTCACGTGCTATCTGTGGCCGTTGGACGACAGGACTCCTTGCAATAGCCTGCTAGTGCCGTACGATCTTATGTCTGGGAACGGATGCCTTCATGATCTGCGGGGGATGGAGCAGCAGGCTATCCGAAGACAGGCAGCAATATCGAAGGAAAGAATTGCATCTTGGATGCAAATGTCGAACGAACATTTATAATGGATTGCCCGGTCAATGATCCGCGCGCGAACGCGTCTGAATAAACAATGCATTTCCTGTGGGGCGCGTGGCGCACGGGGCGGCCAAACAAAAAAGCATATTGCTTGGCATGTCGCGGCAAATCGCGGTCCGATGAATGTCTATAACCACACCCGCATGTGCCCAACTGCCCACCGGTTACTAGTCCCAGCAGTTGCAGGTAATATGAACTCATGGGAGATGTTGCTTCCGGCTTTCTGAGCAGCTGGTCGAAGGATAGAACCATTGCAGCCAGTACCCCGGTAGGCAACACCGATGCTTATCGTGGATATATATCTCTGCATCTATCTGTTTCTTGCTTTCCATTGCGGGGGGTTCTAAGAGGCCTAGATACGTCAGCCCTCTTTTGGCGGACTTTACAATGATTGCTGGGCTAAATAAGGAGCTGGAGTATGAAAGACCGTTTCCATAACACATTCTTCCCATACTGAAAAGCCATGACGGAGTTCATAACCATCACGTTTTGCTGGGTTTGTTTACTATTTCCCAAAAAGGATTAGTGCAGCCCCACCGATCCCTTGTCAAGGAAGTCAGATGCAGTTTAGCGGGGGCCTCCCCTCCGTGTGCCCGGGCATTCTCCCCTTCATCTAACACCCAGGGGCAAGCAACTGGCTTCGACCGAAATATTAAAAACTTGGCGGCCTGCCCTTCCCGAGGGCACCGGATCCTCATTTGCCCGTGCAGTTGCTATAGCCAAGCGGTCATTACACTAGTAGTGATGGTTGCCTCTTGCCCGGGGTTATTAACAAAGCTACTCTGAGTCTATCTAGCTGCTGTCGGCTCGTTTCTTCAACTAGTTGGGGTTTTTTCCGCTGGTTAGATTTCCCCCTTGCTAGTGCGATTGGTTTCTCTGGTACACTGAAGATGCCCCAGACAGGAAGCGGTAGAAATTTTGCATCAGTGGACGATGAGGAGCCGATGATCAGGAATGCCCGTCGGTGGGCGGCTATTTTTAGTCATCTTCTTCCGGCCGACGCACGTAATTGGTTCCGCCCTAGTAACTACACTCCACTGCTTTATAATTATATGACTGTAGCCTTTTTGTCAGCGCGC
The DNA here is from genome assembly GCA_001931935.1 of Aspergillus aff. floccosus IMV 01167. Taxonomy (NCBI): domain Eukaryota; kingdom Fungi; phylum Ascomycota; class Eurotiomycetes; order Eurotiales; family Aspergillaceae; genus Aspergillus; species Aspergillus aff. floccosus IMV 01167. The sequence continues at coordinate 10,251 of MSJE01000268.1, forward strand.
AGGTGGGCGGCGAGACGATGGTCAGCCAAGGATCTGGAACATGACGCATAAAATATGTCGTTCTTTTCTTCTTTTTTGAGAGGGCCTTATGGACGACCAGAGGATGTCGCGCTAATGAGGGCTAGTCAACTGGGTCGCCGGCAAAGTTGATACCCGGGCAAATTGGGCCTATTTACCGTCGCGCTGCAGGACGCGGTTTCTGCGTTGAACCGCCTCATCATAATGGACCAACCAGAGTCTCCAGCGTGGGAAATCCTGTTCGAGTCATCGCAGCGATGGAGGGTAGTCCATCGATGGCCTGGTCACTCATCCGGAGCCCCTTTATCTGTGACCCTGCATCTGAAGAAGAGTCCCCGGCCAGACAGTTGAGGGTGGTTCTCGACCGAGCGGTCTCTCGCAACGCCCCTGCAACTACTCTGCCGCAGAAATTACATGCTAGAGCCGACCCCTCGTTCATTTGCAGCTGTACACTTCATCTCGATCCGAGTCTAGCGACTCCCAGTTTCTCCATGGAACATGGACAACAATCAAATCACAACGCCCGCAAGTTTAGCGGTGCTGGAATGAGGTCTCCCCCCCCTTCTTTTCGTACGGTAATTTCACCGTTGCTCTGGCCTGAAGAGATCGGAAACTGACTCGCCGCAGGGCAACCTTAAAGAGATGACTCCGATCTTTGATAACCTGGGCCGGCTCAGCCGCCATAATGACACTCTCCGTCTCTCCCCTATAATAGTATGACTTCCGGCTTCAGATTACACAAGCTCTACTATCTCAGGGGGAGGAAGCGAGAAAACAATATCCCTGCCCGTACTGTATGAGCCATGCGACTTCGATCTGCAATCATTTCACTCGTTGTTCTGGCCAGCCATGTTGCTCATGCAAACAGTCTTCGTCGCGATAATGATGCCACCACGGATACAGAAACCTTTCGGAAGGGATATCGATCAGTGGCATACTTTGTGAACTGGGTACAGTACCCTACGCGACTTTTTCTCTCGCGGGGGATTCGGGAATGTCATGGATCCTCGACTCTCCTTTCTCGGACCAACTTGGTGGGCAGGGATCAACACTAGGACATCCGTAATGGATAGACCGGGCAAAAGTGACATCTGCTGATACTGCGGCCAAATGAAGATTGCCCTATGAGACTGTTTCATGGCGTTACCGCGTTCTTGCACGGGTAACTTCTCCAGTTGTTTAAACAAATTGCCCGGGCTATGCACCAAAGATCACGCACTTATGGCCCGCTCATGTGGAACCTCTGCATTCATAACGGATGAACAGTAACAACATCTTCAGGCGTGGAGGAGTCTCTGTGCCTAGGTGGCGTTATTTACAGTATGTACCGGAATCACAAACATACACCATGCTCGGTTTGTCCTCTCGATCGACCGTCCAGCGGCCACGGGATCCTAGAAGGCTACTACCATGTATCGATATCTGCAAACGAGCGGCAGAATTCTCCAATTTTAACTGGATTCATATTGTAGCAAGGTAGATGGGTCATGATCACTGTGGGAAGAATCGCCAGAGATGTCGGACTGGGTTGAAGACGGTTTTAGGTCAATGACGGTGGCCATCTGCTGATCGTGTGTCCACTGCCTTAGCACCCATGGCTTAGCGCGATGGAGACGGTAAAATGCGGTCAACGCATTGGCATGACTGTCTCTTACTTGACGCAACTCCGATGTTCTGTGGAAGCGCTAGAAGAGCTGGTCGAGGAGACGGACCGATCGTGTATATACGCTTCGAATCGATGTGGCGTGGTAACGGCGTCATTGAGTTAGACGACTGCTGAATGCCGCAGAGAACTCTCAATCCCACCACCGAAGGCTATATGCATTTGTGGAGTCTGATTGTGTGACGAGATCTTCATCCGGACGAGGAAACCCATTGTATCGTTGGACTGCCGTGCTGCTTCCCCTTCCCAGAGCCGAGCGACTCTCCGCACCTCTTCTAGCCGGTCTTTGTGGTTGCCGCAGATCATCCGCCTGGCTGCATTCCTGAAGTTTATCGCCCGCTTTGCTGGATCGGACTCCTCGTTCGACAAGGACAGTTCTGTGTGCGCAATTCCCCGCTCGATAACGTCAATACGCACGGGACATTCGCCTCCGTTGGGCAAGGACGCGATGCATCTCTC
>MSJE01000273.1:0-140392 GCA_001931935.1 Aspergillus aff. floccosus IMV 01167
ATTCCTATTGCATCAAGAAAAATAAGCCGCAAACCCTAAAGCAAAGTTTACTGTGCCTGGCTAGCTTACTCTACATGGCTTGATCCAGGTACAGGAGGTTCCTGTCCTATTAAACCAGGTGGTGGAGTGATTCTTCATTGCTACACAGCCATGAACGTTGTATATTCTTCGACCATGACGTACAGCCTCTCTCCATCTAGACCATGCAACCCGTGGGTGAATGATTTTCAGTAGTGTGGTCTATACCAAGGTACTTTCCACAAAGTTCTTGACCTTCTTCAAAGGCTGAAGACACATAAGTACTTATATGACAATAGCGTGCATCATCCCTGACGGAGCGACAAGATCAGACCAGAACCACGTTCTGTATGAGCAAAGACAAGCCTTACTTCCTTGATACTGTCAGTCATTATGGCGCCCTTTCAACGTCTCTTACTGCTTACCTGCCTCTTTTTCTTCTGGGCTATCTCTGCCGATGCATACCAGCCCATCAGGAAAACATATCGACATGTTGTTCCACGCCAAGGCACTACTGGGGTCACTGCCCTCTCGTTCTTGGCTGAAGCGCAAGATGGCTGTTTCGTATTCAATGTTGATGGTTCGGATTCGGGCTTGACCGCCTGCGTTGCAATATCAGGCGATCAGGTTGTCGTGACTTATCCGGATATCTCGTCTCTCGGCGACAACTATGAAGACATTGGGGTGATTATCGACGCTGACCCCATAGACGAGACTAACCTTGACGGCGCTCAATTCACCTTGAACAACGGCTACTGTACGATTGAGGGTACCTCGGCATCTTGCTCAATCCCGATTTATGAGATTACCTACAATCCTTGCTCGGGCACTATCTGGAATATCCGAATCATCGGCGATCTTACATCGGGAAGCACTGGAATTGCGGACGGTCAGTTCAACTTTGGATGTGGTGTTATCCCGACTAGCTCTACCACTACCACGACTACAACGACCACGACGACGACGACCACTCCAACTACCCCTACAACTACCACCACCACCACTACCACTACGCCTACTACAACGACCACTACTACACCTACCACGACGACGACCACTACCACTACCCCTACCACCACCAGTACCCCTACCCCTACCACTACAACAACTACAACTACCACCCCTACTACAACTACTACCACTTCCCCGACTACTACGACAACCACTACTGCTCCTCCAACTACTACCACTACCACTACCACTACTACCCCTACCACAACTACCACGACTACTACAACTACCACCACGACCACTACTAGCCCAACTACTACGACGACCACCACCCCTGTTGTTCCAACCACTACGACGACGACGACGACGACGACGACAACAACTCCTGTTGTTCCGACCACTACTACAACCACCACCCCCGTTGTTCCAACCACTACGACGACGACGACGACAACAACTCCTGTTGTTCCAACCACTACGACCACCACCACCCCTGTTCTTCCAACCACTACGACCACCACCACCCCTGTTCTTCCAACCACTACTACAACCACCACCCCGTTTGTGCCGACTACTACGACTACTAGTCCTGTTGTCCCGACTACCACCACCACTACTCCTGTGGTTATCCCTACTACAACGACTCCTGTGGTCCCGACGACTACTCCCCATCCTACCACGACCATTCTGACGACCCAAACTTCCCCCACGACCCCATGCCCGACGCTCACCACTTTCACAACCATGATCCCTACCAAGACTTACACAACATTCACTGAGACCGTCTGTGATAAGTGGAGCTGCACGGAAGTGTCAACTGTCTATCCTATCCCTACCGAGAAACCCGAGGTGACCGAGTGCACTGAATATGAGTTTTTGTGTCCGACGGGCACCATGACAATCAACGAGAGAGACGGCTATGCGATTGAGTACTCGACTGAGTACGCGTGGGTGACGGCATATGAGACCATGTCCACGTGCTAAGCAGAAGAGAGAATGGGTCTATGAAGGTAATGTTTCTTTTTTTTTTTTTTTCTGTTTTGTTTGAAGAACCGTCTGAATAAATTCTAAATTGTCGCTGGAAAATATGAGCTCCTGTTTTTTGTACTGTGTTGGAGCTTTGCAGCTTGGTTTGGGGATAATATGGTGTTCTGTACTACAGAGAGAAGTAATAAGAATATACTGGCTAATTTTGTTTTTCTATAATTTCTACATCTGCATTTAATGGGTTTCGTAGAGGCCTCTCAACGTTCCGCCATGCCTGGATCTTTATGTTCGTCATAGAACAAACATCCTACAACACACTATGCTGAAAGTCACCATAGTCCACTATCACCATGTTTATGGGCGCAGTATGAAAGTATGAAAGTGGGTCCCCTCAAATCTGGTTGAGTGGGGCTTGGGTTCCCTGATAGTCGATCGACGGAAACGGAAAAACCTGGTGTCGGGATCCACGATGACCGGGACGCCACATGCGTTGGTTCGATATACACCGTAGGTAGGTATATATTTAGCGTCCTATATGATCTCTCGCATTGGATTGAATGGCATCACCTCATGCTACGCAGGCGATATTATCGTGTTCTGTGGATGCATCACCCGCCGCATCAACCACCATCGTCCGCTCTGTGGCTTACGCTGAATGAGATAACAATTTGCAGATTACTCTAGTTTCGGAGATATCTTGGGAAATCATTTTCAAGATCTGAGAAGAATGATGACTGGAATATTAGATCAACAGAACTACATTCGGGAGACCGGAATGGAGGATGTATACAACCTTTGCAGGCACGGAATGGATGATCTTTCTAGCCGCCAATGACGATAAACGGAGATAGCTTCCCGTAGGATTAAAGTCAGAACGACGACCCGCTCATCCACGGCCCTCCCACTGTAACTCTGAACTGCAACTATGGATACCAGAAGTCTAGAGGGATGGTGTCAAGAGACGTCAAGTCAGCATGTCAACTCATCCTGGACACAACTTCCAGCTGATCGCCTGAAGAGCAAACAAACACCACCACTACAGCATGAATTGACCAGGCCATCATCATCTCCCATGCATGTATACAATGGCTCAGATAGGCTGGATCAATCACCCTCGCCGGCCCAGAAGCACCGTTCTCAAAGCAGTCTTCCTCCTCTCTGTGGTGCTCTTTTGCTACCGCCACCTCGCACCCTCCTCAAGGATCGCTCGGCTCGTACGGCCGGTCGACAGCCAACACTCTGTGGCTATAGGTCATACAGAGCCCGCGCTGGGCTGTTCCCAAGATGAGGTCGGCACTAAGCAACCACCCGCGGCGGATAGACACTCCAGCACGGTCAAACCCCATCCGCAGCACCAGGCACCGCAGCAACGCCCGCAGCTCCTCAACACGAGACCAGACTACACCACCAGCGAGATCCCCATCACAGGCTCCTTCCAAGACACCCTTCAACGCATGGTCTCCCTTCTACCAGACGAGATGCGCATCAGGGACCTGCTGAGTCCCATCGACGGCACAGGCGAGGCAAAGATTCGCGAGATCGGCCTCCGCACCCGGTCCTTCAACGTGCTCTTCGAGGCCTGGGAATCCATCCACCTAGTCCCGACGCCGGGGGGCATGTATCGCCGCGACAACATAATACAATACCTGCAGACACACCCGGACATCGCAACCGAGCTCCACATGGACACCGCCAAAATCATCCATACCTACGAGGCCTACCGCTCGCTGGTGACGCGTCTCGCCTCGCAGCTGTTCCCCTGGACGGCGCCTTACTTCGCCGACCACATGGCACTGCACGGGTCCTTCTACAGCGGACAGCGCGGGCTGGTCTTCACTGCAAGCGACAACCAGGCACCGTACATGATCACCTCGATCAGGGCGATGCGGAGGCTAGGCTGCAAGCTTCCCGTCGAGGTTATGTATCTAGGGGATAATGACCTGAGTGAGGATTTCCGCGAACGCCTCGAGTCTATCCCTGAAGTCTTGACGCGCGATCTCAGCCAGATGGTGCTGGAGGATGGGTGGACTCTGGCAGGGTGGGCGGCTAAGCCGTTCGCTATTCTGCTCTCGAGCTTCCGGGAGGTGGCTTTTGTCGATGCAGATGCGTTGTTCGTGCGTGACCCGGCGACGTTGTTCGAAGACGACGAATACGCCGCTGAGGGCGCGTTGTTCTTCAAGGATCGGTTGATGATGCCCGAATCCAAGAAGAAGTGGCTGCAGAAGATCCTCCCGCGGCCGATATCCAGGAAGGCGAGGGAAACACGTCTTTGGAAGGGTGAAAGCGCACACATGCAGGAATCGGGTGTTGTGGTTGTGGACAAGTGGAGGCACTTTGTTGCGTTGATGCTGGTATCACGGCTGAATGGGCCCGATCGTGATGGCGACAAGGACAAGGGAAAGGTTGGGATGTATGATATGGTCTATGGTACGTTCTCCTTTGTACTGGATGCAGCCGGTTGGGTATAATGAATCTGACCCAGGATAGGAGACAAAGAGACGTTCTGGCTAGGTTGGGAACTCGCCGGTGATTCAGGCTACGCCTTTCACAACGGTAGCGCAGCTCTCGTCGGTGCAGCGACGAGCTCCGACAAACGCGATGTGCAGAGCACAGAGACCCCGGAGCAAGAAGCTTTTCTAGGCAAAATGTCCATTTGCGGTCCGCAACTCCTGCATCTTGATCGCGACGACCGTCCGCTCTGGTTTAACGGCTGGCTCCAGCATAACAAGTTCGCAAAAGGCGAGGCCGCCAAGCCGATTGACTTTTTGGAGTACATAAAAGAACCGTCTGATGTCAATGATCCTAACGGGTGGAAACTGGGCACGAACAACATCTGCTGCTTGCGGGCGAATTCTACGGAGGAGTTGAGTGAGAGCGAGAAAGATGCATTGCAGATGATCGTTGACACAGCAAGAGAGGTGGGCGCTTTGCACTGAATTTTTATTCTGGTTTACAGTTGCCTAGAGATTGAAATGAGCCCATTCTGCGTACATGGAATTTTCGATAGCCAGCAACCATCATTTCCATAGATCCCCTCAGAATCAGTCAACCCCCCGCAATTACAATCTCTGGAACATGCCGATAGCGACTGTTGAGAAAAACCAAAAAGATCGCCGACGGAATTGCTTCCCATCGGGATCGAACGGCGTGTGTTGATATTGGCGGCACAGTGATACCACTGCACCAGGGGCAACAACATAAGAATTCTATAACTGATTCGGTATGATGTAAATAGTATTCAAAATACTCTTTTAAGGGGTGTAGGAATTCATGGTCATGCAACATAGCGGACTATATCTGATTAAGGGAAACGTAGGGATCCAATAGTACTAGCTTGCAGAATTTGGCAGATCTAAGCGAATCTTCATTGATTAAGCAGACTCGCCGCAGCGAACATATACAACATAGTATTAGTGCTAACTATCTAGTACATACAGACAACTCGAGCCTTTAAGGTCACCAACGATGGTCAAGGCGCAATTGCAACCATTGCTGACGCTGAAGGTGCATATATCAGTTCCTTAGAGCAGAGCAGCACCAGCAAGCAGACCAGCAACAGCACCGAATCCAGCGTTCAAGCTAGAGGCCGCACCAGTGAAGATGGGCGGGGAGGTGGCAGAGGAGCTCTCCGTTCCGCTGGGAGGAACGACCACACTGCTCGACGAGGAGGGGGTCTCACTCGGGGTTGGCACGGCGGTGGTGGTGGGGATGACCGGACGAGAGGTTGTGGTTGTGGTGGTGGGAGGCAGAGTGTTGGTCAGGGTGTTGGTGAGGGTGTTGGTGAGGGTGTTGGTCAAGGTATCGGTCAGGGTGACGGTGTCGGTGTTGGTGCCTCCAGGTCCAATACAGGTCTCGCCGTCGGGGCAGCAGCCGCCGGCGGCATCACAGTAGGTGCCTGGCTCGCAGCCACCACCGCCAATGCAGCAGGTGTAACCGGCGGGGATGCAGCCAGTGCCGCCGGGGCAGTAGTCGCCGCCGATGGCGCTGCAGTCGGTGGACTGGCGGGCAATGAGGGCCGGGTAGTTGGCAGCCAGGGCCGTAGAGGCCAGAAGGGCGAGGTTGAGCATGTACATCTTGATGTAGAATGTTCTGAGTGTATGAAACAGATAGTATAGATGAACACTGGCTTTTTTTTATAAGCAATGGTAACGAGCGTGGGTGACAAAACAAAGACAGGATGGAGGATGTCCACCAACTCCAGTTGATTCTTATATGGTAGTCCCCTCAAAGTATGTTCCCCAGAGCCGCAATGAATACGAGGTTCAATCAAATGAATCTTTGGGGGCGCAGGGCTGCGTGCCACTAAGGTGCCTAAACGAGGCAAGGTGGTTGGATGTCGACCCCAGACCAAGGCTATATGAGATTAGCAGAATACGAGGGGACTCCGACTGGCGATGTATTAGTGGTTCCCAAGAGAAGCCCAGAGGGGTCAGAACGCCATTCTCCTGCCAAGAGGCTTTGACGAGTGAGACATGGGGGATACAAGGATGGTTCGTGGCTTTTCGCGGGAATATGAATATGGTTGATATACTGGCGATCATATCTGCCGGAGGATATCCTCCGTCCCAGCGGTGTGAAGCATTAGCTGACTCTGTCGTTAGTGTCTCTATTATTAGTTCCATCTACTCACAATCTCGGACAATTGTCCGTCAGGTAATTTCCCCCGCGTTGCCTTCGTGTTGTCCATGGAAGAGTGGGTGGAGGTTGATATATTCTCCGCGCAGAGGGAAACATTCTCATATAACATCCCCTCTTCGGCCCTCTATAGACCACGCAAGGTCAAGGAGACATACAGTGAATTCTGCACGGAAAATAGTGACCAACTACTAGTAGTCTTATTGCGGGCTGTGCAAGGAGTCCACGATGCAGGTTCATGGCTGGGATGTTTCCGGGGAGACTGGTCAAGGGATGGCTGGATATGTTGTCAATCGAATGAAAGAAAGGAATTGAAGAATCAATATATTTCTATTTGATTTCTTCTCATATTCTCTGGAGAATCATACAAGCGTATAAGTATAGCCTCAATACCCTCCTATAGAGAGCGTTGGCTAGGTATCGGAATCTGATCTACAGCCCCATGATAAACGATCTACACGTGGACCATATCGATAAAAACAACCAGCAAGGTATTATTGTCTTTGTCTTGAAGAAATCAAGTGAACTTCCTGCCATCTTTTGATTCCTTCTTTCCAGTCTTCCAATTCCCAACCGGACAGTTCAATCTATTTAACCGGCCGACCGTCTCCTGCGACACGGATCCATTACCGCCGACACCCTTTCATTTCCGTCGTTACATTCGCTCCTCAGCACCAACACCACCACTTCATCCTCTGTCTCTCATGTCACCATAACATGTCGACCACCACCACCTCCACCTACACCTCAACCACCCTGGTCGGCATGCTTCCCACCATCACCAATGCCACCGCCCTGGTGGCCGGGAAGAACTGCCCGACTTGCGGTCAGGATGGCCTTCTGTCGCAACATCACTCCGAGGAAGCCCAACGCCGCATCCACGAATTAGAAGGACAACTGCACCACCTCAACCTCCAGACGGCACACATGAGTATGAACTCCTCCTTCTAGCATTCCTCTCGGGCTTCTGCTAACCCGTCAGCCGAAAAACTCGCCCTCTACGAAGAAGAAATCCACCGACTTCGCGTTCAGGCCCGATCCTCCGCAGCCTCCTCGTCCACCTCCGCAGCCGCCGACCCTGACCGCTCCCTCTCACCAACACAACTCCCGGCCCCGTCCTCGTCCCACGCGCAGTCGCATTCCCAGGGCCAGGGCCGTCTGTCCACCCTCACCTCCTTACTTCCCTCCCGGCGTCCCAGCACCACCTTTCCGACGCAATCAACCACCCACCCCGTCGCACAGCCCTCACCACCGCCACAGCCCGCCCACGAGGACACGGCCGAACTCCAGAACGCCCTCAGTCGCGAACAAAACCTGCGTCGCGCCGCCGAGTCGCAGCTCTCCCAGGCCACCACCGAGCTGGAGGAACTCACGGCCCAGCTGTTCAGCCAGGCGAACGAGATGGTGGCGCAGGAGCGCAAGGCGCGCGCCCGGCTGGAGGAACGGGTCGCCGTGTTGGAGCGTCGCGATGTCGAGAAGCGGAACAGACTGGAGCGGTTAGAGAAGGCGATGCAGCGTGTTGAGCGCGTGCGTGCCCTCGTCAAGTGATGCATCTCGTTGGTTTCCTGGGTTTTATCTCTTATTTTTGGTTTCATTTTGGTTTTGTCATTGGATCTCTGCTCGCTATATACCCCTGTTACGGCGGCAGTCGCATCGTGCGATTGAATGAGACATGAGAGGCGCTGGGTGGCCTGGATTCGGGAGTACTTGCATGGCGTTGGAGATATTCTATATTGTATATTCCATATTCTATGTCGTTATGTAGATGATCAAATGCATGAGTTATGAGTCCAAGAATGAAGGTCCAAGCGATGTATCCGGTGGAACGGTCTGGGCTAATCAAATACTGACCCACCGGGCATGCATGATGGCGACAAAATATATATCTCCGCCATACCATCCGTATACTCCTGCAATCAATCTACCCACAAGACTAGACCTACATTTATATTTTAAAGTACTCGTAGACAATGGCCATTGGAGTCGCAATCATCGGCAGCGGTACGTCCATCTCCATCACCCATTGACTACAACTGACACGTTATAGGCAACTTTGCCCGCGAAGAACACCTCGTGAGTACTAGCTAGCCACGACAACCACCGACACCAGCTAACAACCCAGCCCCGACTCCGCGCGTCCCCCGACCTCGACCTCAAAGCCATCTACTCCCGCTCGCGCCAATCTGCGCAAGCCCTCGCCGGCGACAGTGATATTGCCGTCTACGCCGAAGATGCCGGGTCCGGCAAACAATACGAAGACCTACTCGCCCGCGCCGACATCACCGCCGTCGTAATCGCGTACGTCGCAACCCTCATCCTTACCTTGGAACGGACCCAAACTAACCGTGCATGCACCCAGTCTCCCCATCCTGGTCCAACCCACGTTCATCCGCCTGGCCCTACAAGCTGGAAAACATGTCCTGTCTGAGAAACCCATCGCCAAGGACGTGGCCACGGCGCGCGAGCTGATCGCCTGGCATCGCGCGCATGCGCAGCCCGCGCAGGTGTGGGCGGTTGCCGAGAACTTTCGCTACATGGGCAAGTTTGCACGGGTGGCAGAGGAAGTCCGCCGGATGGGCGGGCGTGTCACGACCTTCCGCGTGTTGGTGCGGAGCTTGGTCAAGACCGACTCCAAGTATTACAGTACGCTTCCTCCCTTCTTCTTCCTTACGCGGGGTGTGGTGTCAGATGCTACAATGGTGGGCTGGTGCTGATTGCTGATGTCTACAGAAACCCAGTGGCGGCAGACGCCCGGCTACCAGGGCGGATTTGTCCTCGACGGCGGCGTGCACATGGTGGCGGGGCTAAGACTGGTGCTGGGCGAGGACGTTCTATCGACGCTCTCGGCGGTGTCGTGTCAGCAGCAGGCGCATCTCGCGCCCGTGGACACCGTCGACGCGGTGGTGAAGACGGCCGCCGGGGCGACCGGTGTGGTCTCGCTTTCGTGGGGATCGGACTGCAACGACTTTGTGTTTGAGTTTACGTGCGCGAACGGCGGGGTCGTGCGGCTGGTCGGGGACTGCGTGACGGTCAACGGGGAGTCGTATGAGGTGCCGTTCGAGGGGCGCGGGGTGGATAAAGAGCTGGCGGAGTTCGCGGCGTCCATTGCGGCGGCCAAAGGCGAAGCGCCGCGTAGGTTGCAGCCGGCCGAGGCATTGGCGGATCTGGAGGTCATGGAGGGGATGTTTTGGAGTGGTGAGCGTGAGGGAGAGCGCCGGGGGTTGGAGCATCAGTGATTGTATAGATGGAGTATAACATAACGGGATAGATTAGAAAGACCATAATAGATGTGAATGCACGTGATTTGTGACATATTACATAAGACAAGGGCTACGGCAGCCCTAAGTGCGCGACCCAAACGGGCAACTCGCTTAGCGATCCACTCGCACCGACTCCCGAGCCGGACTGGCAAACCTCTCAGCGCGAATTTCGAGCGATCGTTTTCGACCCGTACGACAACCAGCGCCAGCCACGGGCCTACGACACCGACAAGGTGAGTTTTTGTTCTCATTCTCTTGCAATTGTTCACGATATTAATACCGTCTAGATGGTCCTCGCAAAGAAGCACGTCCCCATCGTCAAGAAGCGTATGTTGCATCCTATCCAGTCCAGCCCGTCCAGATTTGTCCAGCACCAGCACACACACATCGTTCAGTCCGTATATCTTGCAAAATGGCGAATGGAATGTCGAATGAGGAACACGAAAAAAATTGGACAAGAGGGGGTATTGAGTATCTGAGTTGATGGGGATATTGGATGAAAATTCTGGTTGACAATCGACTGCGGCACAACCGATGAAAAATCGACAACTGCCGGACATTGCTTGATATACGGAGTCGACGGACGCCATTCCCATCTCTTCCACTCCACTTTAACGACACATTCACGATCAACGGGACTGACATTTTGCAGGCACCAAGAAGTTCTGGCGCCACCAGTCGGATCGCTTCAAGTGCGTGCCTGAGTCATGGCGCAAGCCCAAGGGTATCGACAACCGTGTCCGTAGACGGTTCAAGAGCAACATTCCCATGCCCTCGGTACGTCCATCGTCTACGAGATTCATCGACAAGCCCAGCGAGACCGACCCATGCTAATTGAGATCAGATCGGCTACGGTAGCAACAAGAAGACCAAGCACATGATGCCCTCCGGCCACAAGGCTTTCCTCGTCCACAACCCCAAGGACGTTGAGCTGCTTCTCATGCACAACCGCACCTACGCTGCTGAGTACGTCCCTGACAATATTCGAATGGAACAATACGACGAGACACTAACAGAAGCAGGATCGGCCACGCCGTCTCCTCCCGCAAGCGTGTCGACATCCTCGCCAAGGCCAAGGCCCTCGGTGTCAAGGTGACCAACCCCCGGGGCCGTGTCACCACCGAGGCCTAAATGGTTTCTCCCTTTTAAAAACAAAATCTTTCCTATTATACCTATTGGACCTGGATGGGGAATGCTCGGGCAGTGGCAAGGTGTCGCTTCGGTTTTGTATGGTCGTGAAATGAATCAATCATCGTGGCGATAACGAATTGTGCATGACTTAAGATAAAAGTTCCTACCACTAGGGAATAATGACATTTCCTGCCGACTTGTGGTTGTAGCGTAGTTTTATTCCTGAAATGCGCTCTATACAACATTGTATAAGATAACTCCATGCAGATGCAGTCTAAGCAGACGCTGTCTCTACCCCATTTTCATACGCAGAAAGATCAACCATCCCAACGCCCCGCAGCAGCACCGGCGTAGTCTTCTTTCTCCCGTCATCCTCTTCCTCCATGCCCTCGGGCACAGCACCACACCCAATCACCACCTCCTCGCTCTCCGGTACAGGCACCCAATCGGGCGCCTCGCGCGGCCCGTCGAAGCCCTTGGGCGGGAGTCCCCAGGTGGGCATCTTGCTACGGTACTTCCAGTCGCCCTGGGTGTCGGCGTACGCCACCGCATGCAGGAAAATGCCCAGCTCATGAACGCCGGGGTCGGTGTACAGCTCGGTGCCGCAGTCGGGGCAGTTCTCACCGGACAGCCGCTCGCCCTTGCGCTTGTGGTACGCCTCCACAGCGGCCTCGTGCTCGCGCGACATGATCATCTCCATGGTGGTGGTCGACGTGCCTGGCGGCACCGCCGGCGGCGTCGTGATGAGCGTGCGGTAGCTCGTCGCATCCAGCACCTCGGCCACCTCCGTCTTGCCCATCGCTGACAGCTTCGCCATGATCTCCTCGTCGCGCTCGCCCGAGCTGTCGTTCTTGCCCAGCTCCTCGCCAAACACCCGCCGGTTGGAGTAGATCGGGTCGTTCGTGATGGGGTGGCCCAGGAACTGCAGGTGCACCCGGATCTGGTGCGTGCGCCCCGTCAGCGGTAGACAGTGCACGATGCTGTAGCCCTCGTCTTCGTTGGCCAGCGCCGGTGGTGGTGTCGCGGCGCGTTCCTCCCCTTCTCCCTGGCTCTCCTCGTCACACTCTGCCGGGGAAGACGGCGGGTAGTACGCAATGCGGCGGAACTTGGTCTTAGCGTCCTTGCCCGTCGCGCGCACGCGGTTCAGCCCCAGCTTCGGACTGACCTGCATGATGGGCTGGTCGCAGATGACGACGCCGTCCGGGAAGCGGCCCTTGACACGGGCGATGTACTCCTTCTGCACGGTGCGCTGCTGCAGCTTGGCGCACATCTTCTCGGCGCCCTTGGCCGTCTTGCCGATGAACATGACGCCCGAGGTGAGCCGGTCGAGGCGGTTGCACGGCCGTGGCATCCACTCGACGCCGTTCTCGTTGCGCAGGATTTCGATGATCGAGTTGTAGTGGTAGCGGCCGGCCGCGTGGACGGGCACACCTGCGGGCTTGTCGATCACCAGCAGGTCGTCGTCCTCGTGGATGATGCCGATGGGGAGTCCCGTCACAGGGGGTTCGTGCCGGTGCAGCGTGTGCTGCAGTTTTTCGCCATTCTTGAGGATACGGTGCGGGCCGGCTACTTTGCCGTCGACTTTGACCTTTCCTTCCGCTAGGGAAGTTTTCTGTAGAGGAGCGTATGTTAGTTATGTAGAACTGTCGGGACGAGACAGGTGACGAACGTAGTACTCTTCAGGGCGATCGCGGAACTCGGAGGTGAAAATGTCGACCAGCTCGCGGCCCCGCCACCGCTGCTTGCAGTATGTATGGTATTCCCAGTAGTATGGCTTGACGCGACGAAGACCGTGTTCAAAGTAATACGGCTCCGGCAGGGGACGCCCGGGGATGACGGGCTCTTCAATGGACATGCCGGGGGCCATGGTGGATGGTGGGGGTGTGCCTCCTATGACGCCTCGTCGGGACAGGTAGGCGAGCGTGCGCGTGAAGAAAGCCAAGTCGACAGCTATAACATGGATAGACTGATTGTATAATATTGAGGGGAACAGAGGATGTGGTGAGGAGAATGAGGTGTGTTCCTGGTTCCTGGGAAGTTTTGGTGGCGGCAAGAAAATTTCATTGCGGGAGAGTTAATCTTATCTAAGATAACCATCACCTTCAATGTATAGATTGTATAGCTGCACTTCCACTCTATGCATTGACTGATAATATGCTCTTTTATCTCTATAATCCGAATACTACTGTTGAGCCTTCGCCCAAATATCCTGCGAGGCCACAATTGTGCTAATCACCATGGCGACTCCCACTCCCAGATCGCCGACCGGCGTCCATCCGAGAAACGATCCAGGCAGGGTCAAATCGCACGCATCCACAATCATCCGCTTGAGGATTGCCGTGGACGAGGTAGTCGGAGAAGTCGGTGCCTTTTCGCTTTTCTCTTTTTCGTCGGTACGAGATTGCTGCGACTGCGCGGTTGCACCCAGGAAGAGCAGCTCCCAGATCGCTCGCGTAAGCGACAGACAAATTGAATAGAACCAGAACTTGTTGGCCTCCATCAGGAGCGGAGTGTACCAGGACACCAGCAAGATATTCATATCGTGAAGCTGATAGAGTTAGCGTGGAATCACTCTTGATCGGACCAGAAACATACGATGGTCAGATTCTCCAGGGCGCAGTACAAGCCCAAGGCGCTGAATTCCGCCAGCTCCATCATCGTCAGGATGGCTCCTTTAGAAGAGGCATTTCCTGTGAGAAGATCATACGCATGCTCGAAGCATCCGTAAAAATCCAGCAAACGGAAATATCGCCGTCCTGGGGGTCAGGAGTCAGCGACACGCTTCAGACAGAATACGATAACAATCACTCACCTAGGGCCAGTTGGTTCCAAGCTATCGAACATCTGGTGGTCGTGAGCTGGTCGAGAGAGAGCTCGGCGACGATCAAGGCCAGGGCCTGGATCAGGCGAAGGGTCTTTTCCAATCCCGCCGTGACGCTGGTGAAATTGACCAGCTGTTTGAGGAGGGAGGGCCGAGTACGGGCCAGATTCGCATGGGCCATGGGGTGAATGGGTTGTTTGTTGATGTTGATAGGGATTGTAGTGTAGTAGTTGGATGATTGTAGGAAGAAAAGTGTGTCTCGGCAGAAAGTGGTTGGTTTTCCCCGCGGAAAGTCTCAACATCAACAACTATCAACACTCACCCTATCTCAACTCAACTCCAACTCTTGACCCACCATCTGCTCTGCGATAAGACACTGTACTCCGGAGTAGTAGTAGTAGTAGTAGTAGTAGTAGTAGTAGTAGTAGTACAAGATGGCTCGTATCATCTCTAGGTCGGGATTAAGTTCGCCACCCGCTACCACTGCAATCCACCGAATCCCCCGCATCTCAAGGATTCAGCCATCCTCCGCCAGGAGTCAAAAGACCAATTACTTCTCTCGGAGGAAAGGAATCTCTCCAATGTCTACTCCCACCTGATCAGTGGCGGATCAGATCCCTGCTGGTGGAGATCTGAATCGACCCCCGTTGTCCGATTGACACTCGCTATGCCCCTTGACGACTAGTTGGCTCGTAATGACAGTGTATCCGGTCACAAAGAGGACTGAGCATCTCCTGGGCTTATCAGGGGCCGGGATACTACCTGACTCGCCCCTGGAATACGAGATAGACAGGATACGGGTCGGCAGGGAATGCAGAGCTTCCCCTCTTCAGGCAAGATCTCGGTATCAGTCAAGCCAAATAGGGTGACGGATGGGCATTTAAATATCCGTCATGCAACGGTCTCTCTCATCAATTGTCTCTAGTGCAAGGGGCTCTGTCTACCTGCATAGATAAACCTACCCCTCAGATCGCAGACCATCTCTTCTCCACAGCACACCAGCGCAATGGATTCGCCAACATCGTCAAAAAAGCGCAAGGCCAGCACTGGCGCCGACACTGAGCCGGATCAGAAAATGGGCGAGGAAGCCATGCCGGCTGAGCTCATCTCTGCCGGGTCCCAGCATCTACATCGGAAACTCGGCGGCAAGGAAATCCAGCTCTTTGCGGTGGGAGGAGCCATCGGAACATGTATGAGACCTGGCATTGTCTACAATGAAGCATCCTAATCGGCTCGATTAGCTCTCTATGTGCAGATGGGAGCTTCCCTCCCCAAAGGCGGACCAGCTGGACTCTTCCTAGGCTTTGTTCTCTACGGAAGCATCGTGTTGGCTGTCAACCAATGTTTCGGTGCGTGGCGTGGTGCTGTATGAGGTGCAGATATTGACGAAGTGTAGCTGAAATGGTCACCTATCTCCCTATTCCGTCGCCTTTTGTCCGACTGGCTGGGTTCTGGGTGGATGATGCCTTGAGCTTTGCCATGGGATGGAACTATTTCTTCCTGATGGGTGAGTGAGTTCCTGGTTAGTTCTTTACCGTCATCAACTCATGCTCATACCAATTCCCACAGCATTCAATATCCCCTACGAGATTACTGCTATCCATGTACTCCTCGGCTACTGGACCGACAAAGTCCCCGTCGCTGTCGTGGTGGTCGTCTGTCTGGTGATATATGCGTACGCTTCTCTTTCACATTGACTGTCTGATGCTAACGACTACAGCGTGCTCAATGGAGTGACGGTGAAATATTTCGGCATCTCCGAGTTCTATCTATCTATTTTCAAGATCTTCCTCATGCTGGGATTGATGATGTACACCTTTGTCACCATGGTAGGCGGCAATCCGCACCATGATGCATATGGCTTTCGCTACTGGAACAAACCAGGGGCGTTTGTCGAGTATCTGGTTCCTGGAGACACCGGACGTTTCCTTGGCTTGTTGTCCTGTATGATCCAGGGCTCTTTCACGTACGCTTTGCATTCCATCTAAGTATACTTCGAACCACACTGACTCCTTCAGAATGGTCGGGCCTGAATTCATCTCCATGGCCGCCGGCGAAGCAGAAAACCCTCGCCGATTAATGGGACGAGCCTTCCGGTCTTTCGTGTGGCGTCTGATGTTCTTCTTCCTTGGCGGTGCGCTCTGCGTGGGAATCGTCATTCCCTACGACGACCCGATGCTGGCTGAGGCCATCTCCGGCGACCAAAGCGGCACCGGCGCAGCGTGAGTATCCTGTATCTACCAAGCCGCTTACGAGCTCCTGCTGATCTTTCCAGCTCTCCCTACGTCATATCGATGGTCAAATTCGGCATCAAAGGGCTGCCAGATCTTGTCAACGCCCTGATCATGACATCTGTGCTCTCCGCCGGCAACAACGTCGTGTTCTCGGCAGCCCGTACTCTCCACGGCATGGCCATCGATGGCAAGGCGCCCGCCTTCTTCGCCAAATGCACCCGCTACGGACTGCCGTACTACGCGGTGATCGTCGCCCTCGCCTTCTGCCTGCTCTCCCTGCTGCAATTGGGCAACACGTCGTCCACCGTACTCAACTGGCTCGTGGGCATCTGCACCGCGTCGTACCTGCTCAACTACTTCGGCACCGTCCTCACCTATCTGCACTTTTACGAGTCGCTTAAGCGCCAGGGCATCGACCGCAACTCCCTGCCATATAAGGGGTACCTGCAGCCCTATGCGGCGTGGTATGCGCTCGTCGGCACGTTTGTCATGACGCTCATCTTGGGCTACACCGTCTTCATCAATGGAAACTGGGACACGACGACCTTCTTCACGAGCTATATCATGGTAGGATTCTTCCCGGTGGCGTTCATCTTTTGGAAGCTCGTGCGGCGCACGAAGTATGTGCGGCCTGGGACGGCGGATCTGACGCTGGGGAGCACCAAAGATGATATCGACTTGTACGAGAGTCTGTACGAGCGGCCCAAGAGGGGTAAGGTTTTGGATTATTTGAATTCGTTCTTTGAGTAATTGCGGGTGTTTGTTATCTTGTGTCACTGCTTGACGTTTACTTATCACATCAATTTGAGTAGATCTGCACCGCTATTTTATGTACTACACAATATCATCCGCATTAAGAATCAAGCTCGCAAAGAACAACGGCTCCCTGACAAACTCCTCGGCGCGAATAAACTCGTCCACGGTATGCGCCCTGTTAAGATTCTCCACCAGGTTGATCGGGGTAAACCGGTAGATGTTCTTGGTCAACGCCCAGAAGAACTTGGTGTCCGTGTTGGCCGCCATCAAATACGGCGTAACGACCAGCTCATCGTCCGCATCCAACGGCCTCAGCGTATTCCGAATCGTCCCAGACAAAACCCGGAACGCCTCCGCGTCCACGGGGGACACGGGCGCCGGTTCCAGGGCGTCCACGCCGAACAGGCTAATCTTCCGCGCCTCCGACGACACCGTGTCGGGGTGGAAGCCCTCAAAGACCATCCCATGCTTCCGGGCAATGGGCCGCACAAGGTTCTCGTAGTGCGCCTCAATCTGCGCAATGGAGCTTTCCACCGCGAGCCGCAGATTGACCATTGTCGTCGCGAGCTCCGGAATTGCGTTGATCTTCACGCCACCGTTGACCTTGCCCACCGACTGGCTCGTCCGGAAATAATACCGCATGCCGTCCAGCGTCTGCGCGAGCTGCTCCTGCGCGCGCCGATTCCCCTCCGCTACGCGTGGAAGCGCCCTGCGCACCGCAGACGGGACGCTCTCCGCTGGCGCATGCACCGCCGCACACTCCAGGAACCCGAACATCGGGTTAGCCGGCGTTACCCTACCAGGGAACGGGCTATTCTCGATCGCCGTGACAATCTCCGCGAGAACGCCGATGGCATTGTGATCCGGCGGGTTCGACGCATGACCCCCAGGGGCAGTGACGTTGATACCGATGTCAATGTATCCCTTCTCAGCGGTGCTGACCATCGCGAAGGACTGGTCGAACTCCTCCTGTACGCCGACCGACCCCTCGTCCATGATGAGGTAGATACCGTCGTCGCCGTAGCGCTTGTGCAGGAAGTCGGCGATGGGACGCCCGCAGTTCTCGCCGCTGATTTCCTCGTCGCAGCCGAAGGCGAGCACCACCGTGCGCTGCGGCTGGAAGCCCGCGCGGATCAGCAGGTCGACGCTTTCCAGTAGCGAGATCAGGTACCCCTTGTCGTCGGTGGCGCCGCGGCCCCAAATGCGTGCGCCGTCGTAATGGCCTGCGTATGGCGGGTGCGTCCAGTCGGCCGCGGTGGCGGCGAGCACGGGGACGACGTCTTGGTGGGCGAGCATTAGGATGGGCTTTGCGGTGGCTGGGGGGACGCTGCCGGGCCAGGTGAGGATTAGCCCGTGCGTGTTTGCGTGGTCGAGCTGGAGCGTGTTCGTGAGAGTGGGATAGTGCGTTTTGATGTAGTCTTCGATCTGGTAGAAGATGTCCCAGCGGGGGTCTGTGCCGATGGGGCCTAGGTCATCGTAGCTCTCTGAGGGAATGCAGATGATGCCTGTGAGCTTCTGGATGATTTCGTCATGGTAGACGCTGGATTCGACGGTGTCGCGGAGGAACTGCTCGACTTGTTTGTTCTTGGGGGAGAGCTTGGGCGCCTGCTGGCAGACCCCCGACTGGCTGCCTGCCGCATATCTGTCTGCTGCAGAGTGGAATAGATCCAGTCGGTCTGTGATGGACGATGTATCGATGAAGAGGATTGATATCAGTCCGATTAGAGCAGCACCGACGACCAGCAACGGTGGCAGGACGCTCTTATCGCCACGTGGATGCTTGTTTGCCATTGCTTCAGGATGATCCCAATATGAGGAGTGATATCAGCCGTCTCAGCTTATATCTATGCTGTCATCTGTACAGCCACTAGGGTGTATCGTCTTGTATCATTTTTACCGTGTCTTTCTAGTTCGTACAAGGCTGGCCAGGACCCGGTTTATAGACTCTTCGGACAGCTATCATATGTGCTAGCCCCTCGCCCTTGACCAGAACAAGCAGGTCAGCATCCTTCGGAAGGCAATTGGCGCCGATCAATCGTCAACTGGATACCAGAAGGAGTTCTGGAGCCGACAGACCGGCCGAAGGGATGCTCGTGAGGGGACAGCTCTCTGTACAACCAAGCTGCCTGGCTTATCTCGCCAAAACTGCCCGATGCAGATGATTGACAGTGCGATGTAACCGTCCATGGCTCTGTTCTTTCCAGTATCCTGTTTTCCGAACAGCCGGGAAACTTTCAACACGAGATGCGGGGAGATAACTACCCATCTGGCTCTACATAGTCAGTACAACACACCCAACCATCACATCGTCTCACCAAGGAAACAAGAAGAAAGAAACCACAATGGAAACCACCGTCGCATCCAATGAATTCCGCAGCGACACCTTCACCACACCCACCCCCGCCATGCTGCAGGCCATGGCGACCGCCACCTTCGGCGACGACGTCTACGGCGAAGACCGCACAACAAACGAGTTCCAGGCCGAGATCGCCCGCCTGACCGGCATGCAAGACGCCCTGTTTATGCTGTCCGGCACGATGGGCAACCAGATCGGCGTGCGCGTGCACCTCACCCAGCCACCGCACTCGGTGCTGTGCGACTACCGCGCCCACGTCTACGCCGAGGAGGGCTCCGGGCTGGCCGTGCTGTCGCAGGCAATGGTGACCCCCGTGCATCCGGCCAATGGCATCTACCTGACGCTGGATGACGTGCGGAAGTGGGTGGTGCTGGGGGATGATATCCACACGGCGCCGACGCGGGTTATCAGCCTAGAGGTCACGATTGGCGGGGTGTTGACGCCGCTGGAGGAGATTAGGAAGATTGCGGAGTTTGCGCGGGCAAACAGTATCAAGGTGCACTGTGATGGGGCGCGGTTGTGGAATGCGTCTGCGGCGTCTGGACATACGCTTGCGGAGTATTGTCAGTATTTTGATAGTGTGTCTATGTGTGTGTCGAAGGGGCTGGGGGCGCCGGTCGGCGGGGTGCTCGCTAGCACCAAGGAGAATATCAAACAGGCGCGCTGGCTGCGGAAACAGCAGGGTGGTGGTATTCGACAGGCGGGAGTGTTGACGGCGGCGGCCATGGTGGCGTTGAGAGATGTATGGCCGACTATGAAGACGACGCACGAGCGGACGAAGAAGCTGGAGGAGGACTTGCGGGCAATTGGGGTCGTGCCGCAGATTCCGGTCGATACGAATTTTTTTTTTATTGACGCGGAGAGGTCGAAGGTTGATATGGGCGTGCTGTTGGAACAGTGCGAGAAATTCAATGTGAAGCTGATGGACGAACGCATCGCCATGCATCACCAGGTCAGTGAGGAGGCTGTGGAGAGCCTCAAGACGGCCATCGCAGAGGCTGTGAAGGTTACGAAAAGCTTGCCTCCGGGACATGTTCCGTCGAGACAGCCCGCTGGGTATGGGAGTACGTCGAAAATGAATGAATATAGCTAGATTCAATGGTCTTGGTTCGTACTATATAGACAGCAAAGGAAGCAATGAGAGGCAACAATGAAAGCAACTATGCGTATACTGCAATTAAGCACTCTGAGTAGGATCTCCCAACGCAGCAGCAGACTGGTACTCGCTGAAATCATACTCAACATCAAAGTCGTCGTCCTCCCCATCGGACAGCTCGACATCCCGCAGGTTCTCACCCTCATCCTCCTCCTCCGCCGTGAAGCCATAATCCTCCTTCTTAAGCTTCTTCCAGGCCGCAAGCGTCTGTCGTCGGGTCAGACAGAACGGCAGCTTGGACAACGAGACACATCCATTCTGGGTGACTTCCACCGTCTGGCCGATCGAGCTGGCGGTATCGGTCGCCTTGTCCATCAGAATGATATGAATGAAGAAGACCATCCCGGGCTTTGCGATTACATCCTGCCCCCTCACAAACATAGGAAAGTCCATCCACGTCGGAGAGAACGTCGCACCCACACTATAACCGCACGAGTTGAACCGCTGGTCGCGGAACCCGTTCTCATCAGCCACGCGCGCATACGCCTCGAAGACATCGCCGATCGGCCGCCCGGGCTTAAGCGCTTCCATGCAGGCCCGCATTTGCAGGATATTGACTTCGTGCATGCGGCGGGCGAGCTTCGTCACGCCGCCGATGGGGATAGTACGCATCAGGCACGCATGATAATGCTTGTACACGGCGGCATGCTCCAGCGTCAGCTGGCGCTCGATCTTGTCTTTGCCGGTCGAGTACCGCGTAAGCACGGCCTTGTTTCCTGAGACCATGATATTCTCATTCGCTGGGTCGTCACCGCCGCCCTCGTACACCGTGCCGACCAGCTCGCGCCAGAGATCGCCCTCGTAGGCGCCGGGCTTTGCAAGCTTGAGGGCACGCACAAGCGAGAAGTCGGCCAGATACGCGGCTTTGCGCACCTTGCGCATCTCCGCCTCCGACTTGATGATGCGCAGCTCGCGCGTCAGCAGATCGCTGCAGTCTACCAGTGTGCAGATCCCATCGACCGCTTCTTCCAGCAACTTGCCCAGTCGGTGGGTCAGGGAGCACGAGTCGGGCTCGTAGCCGATGCGCTTGGAGGGAGAATCGATGCCGAAGCTCTTCAGGACTTTGGGGACCAGCGAAACGGGATTGCTACCGGCGTCGTCGGAGCGAATGAGGACGTCTTTCTGGTCCAGGGTCGAGGTGAACAGCGCCTGGCGGAGATCCGGAATACGCGTGATCAGCTTCATGGAGCCGTCGCTGTGGAAGTACATGGCCTGGAAGAAGACATAGCCAAAGGTGTCGAATCCGGTCAGATAGTACAGGGATTCCTGCTTGGTCATGAGGAGGCCATCGAGATTGTCTCGCTTCATGAGCTCCAGCACGCGCTGCTGACGCTCCTTGAACTCGGCCTCTGAAAACCAGAGGGCTTTCTTGAAGGGGAGGACTTTTTTGAGAGTCATTTCGGTGATTTGATGGATTCAGGAAAGGGATTGGAATGAATTGCAAGGGAAAAGAGTCTTGGATAGACCGCGTCTCGGCATCCCCTACTCCAACTCTCCTACCAGTTATATATGCCATCTGAAGCGGGGATTACATACCAGCTCGTCGGCCCTCGTCTATAGTGTATCTCCATATTGCCTTCCCCACCGCCGTTGGAGAAGCGCTAGTACAAGGTCAGTATTGTTCTGCGAAGGTCCGTGCCGGATGCAACAGCGGAGTTGATACGAGGAGCCGAGAAGATCATTCGGAGGGTTATCAGTCGACCACTCCTCATAGGTGGCATATCCCAGGCCACAACTTGGCTTATCAGCTGTTTAAATCATCGGGAAGTTAATAAATAACAGCTGGTAATGGCTGGTTTCCACGGGAAAGTGAGCAGAAAGATGAAAGGCCGAGATCTGTAGTTCAGTGGTGCACGTTTTGATAGAACATGGATGGACTTCATGTATTGACGGCACTCAACGTGCGATGAAGTCAATAGACTGCCTACTTAGTAGTCCCAATTTCATGAGTAGCGCTCAATATACTGGCAATTTATATGGCGATGTTCTATAGGTAGATTCTCCTCAGGCATCTGAAATCATACTGGCCTTCACTGGAATACAGCCAAGCGATGTACCTTATCTACATATCTCGATCATCTCTCTCTATTGACTACATCTATTAGTTGTTGTTTTGAATAATTCGATCTGTAGATCATAGGAGTTGAGCTATGCACACTCTTGATCGACCGCCATCATGCAACTGCGCCATACATCTTGGATACCTAGGGCTTAGCGGCAGGCTTCTTCAATGTCTCATTTCTTCATCAATGCTACTGTCAAAATGCAACTCAACGACGTTCGCAGTGTATCAAGTTCTGGACACCTTCATAGGGGGCTAGCTTGGTTATCTAGTCATTATACAGAAGGTTGGACCTCCCTTCCCTGAGGCCCCCTCCCAAGTCCGTATAAAGTCTTTTACCAAACCCCTCATGGAGTGTCTCTTCCATTCTTCAACAATCAACCTAAAAGAACATCTTTATATTAATCAGAACATGCATATCACTGGACACATTAGTCGCCTGTACGCTACCCCTCTTATGGGCGGCAATTACAACCCCGTGGTCGGCGAGTGCCATCATGAGGCTGCGGATTCGCGCCTCCCACGAGCTCAGAGCTACGTATATAGATTCCCAATACCCCAGCTTCACGAACTGAGTTCCTACATATCTGTCTTTGACGCAGCAGAATATATATATCGATACTCTGAATCCCCAAACATCTCCACTGTCTTGAGATAGTATGCGGTTTTCGGTGCGCCCCGAAAACCGCAAAGATTTTACCATCGCGATTATCTGCGCTCTTCCTCTCGAGGATGAAGCCGTCGAAGCCCTTTTTGATGAAACTGCAGCAATCAACTACACGACAGAAATGCGTACATCAACGGACGGATTGGCAACTACAATGTGGTTTTGTGCTACATGCCGGAAATTGGAAAAGCAAGCACAGCAAGTGTTGCCTCAAGCCTGCTGATCAGCTACCCGGGAGTAGAGCTGGCTTTAGTTGTTGGAATATGTGGAGGCGCCCCAAAACCGCCAAACTGTCAAGAGATCTACCTAGGCGACGTGATTATCAGTGACTCGGTGTCGGTGGCTTTCAGCGGAAACCTGGCGTCAAAGATACGCTCGGCCGACCAAACCAAGAGATCCGGGCTCTCTTGAACGGCCTGAGTGCTGAGAATTCCTGCAGTCAATTCCAGAGCCAGATACAACTATATCTTGACTCGCTTCAGCAAACAGGAAGCAACTGGCACCGTCCACAAATCGATGATAGTTTGTTTCGGGCCTCTTATCACCACAAACATCATGGGCATGCTTCACCTATTAGATGCGGCAGCTCTGAGGATGATATGCCGGGAGATATCTGTGACGGCGCAATCCAGGCAACATGCGATGATCTCGGATGTGACCAAAGCCAGGTAATTCGGTGTCGAGAATTTCGGGAAGCTGTCAACATATCTGCCCATATTGGCACCGTTGCTTCCGCCGACACAGTGATGGAATCCGGACAGCACCGTGATGAAATCGTTAGAAAGGACGAGGTCATTGGTTTTGAAATGGAGGGGGCAGGCGTGTGGGATAACGTCTCGTATCTTGTCATCAAAGGTGTGTGTGACTATGCGGACAGCCACAAAAGCAAGCCATGGCAAGCATACTGAACTCGAGGTTTAAAAGAGCTGCGTGGAATTTTTTGAGAAGTCACTGGTACAAGAAAATCTGCTCAGCGACAGCCATGCAGTGGCCGCCCTTCTCGAGCATCTTACCTTCCTTCCACTTGCTATTGCCCAAGCTGCAGCATATATCAACAAGAATGGGATAGCAATGTCCGACTACCTGCTACTTCTCTAAGAACAGGAGACCGATGTCATGGAACTCCTGAACGTGGACTTTGATGACAAAGGACGTTACCAGGAAGCCCAGAATCCTGTAGCAAGGGCGTGGCTCTTCTCATTTCATCAGATTCAGAAGCTTGACCAACTTGCTGCTGAGTATCTACTACTCATGGCTTGTCTTAATCCACGCAACATCCCTCGGTCTTTTCTTCCGGAACAAGCCACCACCAAGATGTCCGATGCCCTTAGCCTTCTCGACGCTTACTCTTTCATTACTCTCCAATCTTCGAATACCTCCATAAACTTCCATCCCCTGGTGCACCTGGCAACTCGAAATTGGATGAAAAGAGAGGAGCAGTTTCCAATCTACGAAATAAAAGCAGAAACGCGATTGGACGAGATGTTTTCTTATGATGTTCGTACCAACCAACAGCTCTGGAAGGATTACCTTCCTCATGCCCTTCTTCTACTGGGTGAAATCGAGTTCAAAAAGCGGCAAGAGCAATACATTGGCTCTTTACATAGGCTGGAGACCTCCTTGGATAGTGATGGGAGACACAATGAAGCAGAAGAGCGACCGGTGCAGGTAACGCAGATGTCAAAACAGGTGCTGGGGCCAGAGCATGCTACTACTCTGATGTTATGCGCGAATCAGGGACGATGAAATAAAGCGTAAACGGCGCAGGTACTCAAATATGGAAGAATCTGTCGTAAGCAGGCCAGCTGTGTAAGGCACTATATGAGCTGGTGCTGTTAATGGCTGCTTAGGTTAGTAGTTGATACCGTGCTTACTACACTGATTAATTGTATGGCGGTAATCTAAACAAAATTATTCTTTCAAGGCATATTAGGCTTCAAATAACACTGGAACAGAGCCGAGCTGGACGTCTGTATATCCCGACTATGTCTTATCGCCATAGAGTCCGATATTAAATCTCAGTTACTTAGTTGAAACTATACAAGTTAAGATACACTCTTTATCAACCATGTAATAACGCAGCCTGGCAGTGTAGCGAGGCTCCTTCCTAGCCCTGTGATAACGTCTCAGTTCACAGCCTCTGGAAGAACACCACTTTGCTTCCCACGTCTGAATCGAAAGCGAACTGTAACCCCAGGCTCATCAATGTCGCGCCAGAGTACTCCGCATCTCCATCGACACTGTACACGGCCTCCGGGTCCAATCCCTGCATCTTCACCCGAGGAATGCTGTTGTCCACACGCGGACTGGTCTGGAAATAGAACAAGATCGCCTGCTCGCCATCCGGAGAGATAAAGAGGACTGCCGGCCACTGCGAGTCGTGAGGGCTCAATCGGTACATATCCCCAGTCAGAACGATCGGATTGACCTTCTCGGCGAGAGCAATCAGTCCTGGGACCACATCGCGCTCATCCTCGGGCATGTGCGCGGGATTCAGCTCCAGACCAAAAGACCCTCCCATCATTGCGACGTGAGCGCGGAAAGTAATGGGCAGGGTGCGTCCGGTTTGCTGGTTTGGTACTGCTGAGAGATGGGCGCCCATTGCGCTGGGTGGATATGCCAGTGAGGTGCCCAATTGGATGGTAATGCGCTCCAAGGCGTCGGTGTTATCGGAAGTCCAGATTTGCGGAAAGTAATGCAGTACACCCGGATCGAAGCGGCCGCCACCAGAGGCACATCCTTCCCAGAGAACATTGGGGTATTTGGTCGTGAGAGTATCGAAGACCCGGTATATTCCGAGCATATACTGGTGGTCGGTAGAGGGGAGAGGTGTCTCATGAATGCCGCGGTTGTTATCCCATTTGACATAGGATATATCGGCGCTGTCCAAGATGTCGGATACAGACTTGATCACAAAGTCTTGGACCTCGGGGAGAGCCAAGTTCAAAACCAGTTGGTTCCGCGTCAGAGTGCGGGGATACGATCCTGCATGTAGAGCCCAGTCTGGGTGTTGATGATAGAGACTGGAATTAGGATTGACCATCTCTGGCTCAAACCAGAGTCCGAACCGTAGATTGGTAGACGTATCGTTCCCCGGGTGCAAGGCCGTGATCCTGTCGACCTCATGCGGTAATCCATGAGGAAACCTGTCCGGGTTAGGAATCCAGTCTCCCAAGCCGGCGTTGTCAGCGGTACGGGGGTACTCGTCACCGAACCACCCGTCATCGAGAACGAACAGCTTGACACCCAAGTCTGCCGCATCCGTAGCCAGCTGGTAGACGGTGCTCTCGTTATAGTTAAAGCTAAGGCCCTCCCAGCTGTTGAGTAGGACTGGACGGTCCGATACAGCAAACTTGCTCTTTATCAAGTGGTTTCGGTAGAGACGATGCAACAACCGAGACATGCCTCCAATACCATCCGCGGAGTAAACAGCCACGCACTCAGGAGATACTAGACTCTCGCCTGGTCTCAGCACCCATGAAAGCTGGTCAGGGTTGAGGCCAAGGAGGGCCCGAGTAAACCCCTGCGAGCCTCTCTCCACATTCACTGCGAATGATCCCGAGTAGACCAGCGAGAAGCCCCAAGCCTCACCCTGAGACTCTGTGGTAGATGGGTTCATGATTGCCAGGAATGGGTTGTGTAGATGAGACGAGTATCCCGCAGAGCTGTCGAAACTGTAGACATGATTAGCTTCTGGGTCTGATGTCATCTTTGCAATATGGCAGACATACCCTTGCGTCCCATATTCCACTTTTCTTCTCTCGCTGTGCGCTTCTCTCGCCCAGTCACCCCTCAGGTAGACCATGTCTAGATCCTCATAAGGGAAATCCACACTCAAGCTAGCAAGCGTCTCGATGGTGATATTCCCCGCTCCCTGGTTGGTGACATTGACACTGCGTACAATAGCATCGTACTTGGGGAAGATCGAATACGACAGATCCGCAGCAACTTCACTGATCTCATCATATAGATGCACCACGAGGGTAGTCACGTCCTCCTCAGAGCCGAAGGTTGCAGGCAGCCCAGGGAGAGCGGGCTTGCCCGGGATGACCGTGTGCGATCTGTACAATAGCTCGGAGACGGTGTAGCCCGCCGTCTGTCGAATGCGAATTGCAGGGATGCGAAAGTCGCCTCGGCCCTGGTCTGGGAATTCGCGTCGGACTCGGCCGATGGTGTTGACCCAGCCGTTGACCTGGCTGACGATCTCGGTTGGGATGTTTCCCGAAATTCGCCCGCCGAAGTGATCGGAGAACAGATCCCCAGTGGCGTCATCTACATGGAAACGGTAGGAGGCATGGTCACCGTTAAGGGTGAATGACATGCCGTTCACCACGACAGCTGGTTGACTATCAGTATCAGACGCTGTGTGCGGGGTATAGGGAGAATGCTTACCATTAGTGTTCGAAGCTTGGATAGCCCAGCTTGGACAACTCCACAGAGCAAAAAGTCCGGCGACAAATGCCGCGCTATTCACGAAAGGCACCATATTAGTTGTCTAAAGTAGGGATTGAGGACAGTCAGGCCTAGCGATCTACCTAGGTACCTTTATACAGCCTCGCCGAACGGGATCAAGTAGTAATACCGAGATTCCACCGATTAGGCGTTCTATAAGTTCGCCAATTCAAGGGCGGCATTTCATCGACTCCGCATTTTCCCCGTCTGTTTGCGTGGGGATGGGTTGAGAATGTGGAGGAAGTGACGGAGTTCCCTCTTAACCTTGGGAGAGACGGAACAAGTCCGTAAATGGAAGTCGGTTTTCCCGCAATCTAATTGGCCTGCTCCATCCAATTCCGCCGGAACCAAGAAACTTTAGGCAATGCGGCAATATTCACACATCGTTGATCTTCATATCCGCACTCGACGTCCTATCTGCATCTCCTCGGCATGCGGAGAGCAAAGGCGTGCACCGCATGTCGGTAGGCCGAGTACCCTACCCTACACTATCCGAGGACTGCATGCTGACGGCCGATCAGGCAACGACGCCGACGTTGTAACACCCCTGGGCCTGGGCCAGGACAGCCATGTACCTTTTGTGCGGCGAAGGGCTTGCTCTGCTCGAGAAGTGAGCTTGAAAATGGGGCCATCTCATCGTACGCACCCGACCCAAGAGAGGACTGTCCCTTTAGTCGAAGCCTGTGTGCGGAGCTCATACAGCTCTACTTCGACTATGTGCACGATCAATTTCACACGCTTTTTCACCCACCCAGCTTCGTGGAAGATGTGAACCGCGGACAGGCTCCACGGATTCTTGTGTATGGGATGATGGCATTGTCAGCAAGGTGTGTCCGAGCTCGATGTGGAAGCGAGCCCAGGAACTAAGCCTTCAAGATTCTCCCAAGATCCGTGTTTTTCTGCAGTCGATCCTCGCCAAAGAGGGCGAGGATACGCTGAAGGGTGTCGGCGTCTGCTGGACTGGACCAACGTCTCTTTGACCACCATTCAAGCTTGCGTCTTACTGGGTGCCATTGCTATCACGGATGGCAATCCGGCCGCAGAGAATATCTATTACACCATTGCCTGCCGCATAGCACAGATTATGGACCTCCCTAATCATCCCACCGACAATCCGTTGGAAAAGGAGGTTAACATTCGACGTTGGTCATGTCCTGGGAATGGCATTTCATACGGAGTACAATGCTGATGGTGATAGTATGGTGGGCCCTGAACATGATCGATGTCTGGTCTTCCGCGGGCGTACGTCTTCCACGGCTACTCACTCCAAAGCCGAATGTGCCGTTACCAATTGACGAAATTGTCTTCCGCCAAATGACGCGCGAAATGACTAAAGATCAGATCCCCGAGCCCGAGACGCGATCGTCCCTTCTCGCCGAGATGGTGCGCTTAAATCGGATCTTGTTACAGATCAACGACTTCAATATGCGTGCTTCCGCGGAGGAATTGGATCTGGACACCATTTTGGGCCACGTGCAGGATCTGTCCGATCAGCTCGATGTGTGGCTCAGAGAACTACCGGACCACATACGAGACACCCGGGCTAACATGGAGAGATACGCAGCTCAGGGCTTGGGTCGTGTTTTTGCAGCGATCTATTTAGGATATTACCACTACGGCCAGATGCTCTTCTACCGATTTCTCCACGAGGACTCGCAAGCCTCCTCCACACGAACACGACACTATGCGGGCAAATGCAAAGACCATGCTCGGGGTCTCTGCAACATTGTGTACGCCTCCGAGGAAGTCCCAGGTTGCGATGTCAAGTACAACATGGTGGGACACGTCCTGGTCATCGCATCAACGGTACAAATACATAGCTTGCTGTTTGAAGCAGACGATCAGCAAGTGGCACTGGCGAGAAGTCGCCTCGAAAAAAATTATGTCTTCCTTATCCGCCTGCGGGGCTTATGGCCGACGCTGGAATTTTGCATGGATAGACTCATGGCGTTTCATGAAGCCTGTAAGAACTCAGCCGATACGAGCTTCTACATGGATCGGTGGATGGTGCGCTTTCTGGTAGAGTTTGCGAGTCCGGTAGGTGATCGGGATTCTTGCGCGAAGGATCGGAGCCCTTGGTCTCTTGAGCTTCTGATCCTTCCCAACGAAGTGACGCACGGCTCTTAGAAGCATGCCTCCTAGTAATGATATGAGAAAACATCTGTCATACGCTGCCTGCTGAAGAGCATTAAATATGTGCCTGCCGTGACAGATCTAATCAATGTTGATATGCTCGTAGTCAAGGAGCAATTTTACTAGAGATAAACCCCTTCTCTTTACTCTTTCGTCGACCGGCATGATGCAAGTGTGCTACACTGCTTAGGGCCTAGCGCCTGGCTGACTTCATAGAAGCCAACTAACCAAAGCCTTGCTTCACAGCCGCGCTGGGCTGACACTGCGATATCACTCCCCCACGCCTACTAACTCACCAAGATGCCTCCTCGGCGACAACAGCAACTGAGACCTTATGTCGAGCAAACATCGATACCGAAGAAACTATTCGTCGGGTTCGTTCATCCCAGGCGCTTCTCCTCGTTCGACACCCACTGACAGCAGCAGGGGACTAGCCTTCCACACCACCGATGAAACCCTCCGGGAGGGGTTTGAGAGATTTGGAAAGGTCCAGGAGGCTGTAAGTAGTATCCAAGTCCGTTGCGGTGCGAAAAGTTGTCTGATTGCCTGTTTCTCTGGGAGTAGATTGTCGTCAAACATCGTGACACCCAACGCAGTCGCGGGTTCGGACTTGTGGTATTTTCCCGAGAGGAAGATGCTGCACAAGCGCAGGAGAATCTGAACAATACGGAGTATATAGACCCACCTGCAGGCAGGGCCAACTTACGGCTGACGGAAAACACCATCATTAGATTTGACGGGCGGATCATCCGCGTTGACTGGGCCTCTGAGAGGCAACCAGATCCTGAAGGTCCCATTTATGGACGCCAGGTCGAAGTGGGCTATTCTCTCTGGACACCTAGAAGTCCACTACGTAGGGCTCCATTGAGAGGTGAGCATGTGCCCTGCCCAGCTGAAGGTTTAGTTGTGGAGTACTGGAGCCGAACTACGAGATTAGCGGACTTCCCCGGTGGCCGGTACCTAATACGCAACAACCTGCAGTTTTAAACATCGCGGATTTAACTAATGTTTGAAACAGGGGTAGCTGAAGGTGCCCACGTCAAAAAGGGCTCAGCGGACGAGGCTGCTCGTGAGGTCAGCCAGCTACCGGAATTGTTTCACTTCGAGTGGGAACTGCCATCACTGCTACAGAGTCTCAAACCAATTACAGATACCCAAGCCGTGAAAGAATATGTTCTCGAGACCATCACTCTAGTTGCAAAGGGTGATAACATTGAGCTGAAGACCTGCCGACAGTACCTCGAGGAATATTATCCATCCAAAGGGCTCAAGGTAGTAGAAGCTGTTCTCGACGCTCTGGAATACCAGGGTTACGTCCCTTGTAGGTATTTAATGTCATGTATTTGGGCATGCCTGAAGGCTGACGCATCATGGCTAGTTGAACAAAAGCTGTCGATCAAAGCAGAGCACAACAGACTGACTATCGCTAGTTCAGGTATGGAGCCTGAGATTAAGGACATCTTGTCGTGGCTGTGTCTCACCTTCTGCACGCCAAAAGGCGAGGGAAAATTGCTTGCTTCCTTCGGTTCGTTCCACGGCTCACATTTTAAACTGACAAGAACTCCCATGCCGTCCCCTGCGTGTTGGGCCAAGCTATTTGAAACCGCAGTCGTTGTCGTAATGCCCTCTGAAGGGCTACCCGGAAGCGGGCTACTGAAATTGAGCTTTGGAGCCTTGCTCCAGCTAGCAGCAGTGGAATACCCTGTTACACTGGAATCTGGCGTGATTCTCATGGGTTACTCGACCGCATTGGTCCCGGTAGATATTAACCCGACGGGCCAGGTGATTTGGCATCTCGAGGTTGCATCTGGAGATCAACAGCTCCGGATATCCGAACTACAGGCCACAAAAGGGCCTTGGCTACAAAGGCAATCGCTTGAGGAGCTGTATACATCGGTAGTGCTGTTGGGATGGTGCACATCAGCGCAGGTCCGGTTGGGCGCAGACAGTCTCGCGGCGAACGTAACGTGGTCGAATGCCCGCGTAAAGACCACAACATGGCGCTGGAAGGGGGCCAATTTGCAGCTTCTCGCCCA
Source organism: Aspergillus aff. floccosus IMV 01167 (assembly GCA_001931935.1). Lineage (NCBI taxonomy): Eukaryota > Fungi > Ascomycota > Eurotiomycetes > Eurotiales > Aspergillaceae > Aspergillus > Aspergillus aff. floccosus IMV 01167. The sequence continues at coordinate 31,656 of MSJE01000273.1, forward strand.
GTCGGCGGCTCCACTACAGGCTGGTGCGCAGGTGGGATTTTCCTGGGAGCGCGTCGTCAATACAATCCGGTTTACACCGGGAGGGAACTACACACGATGTCTCGTCAATAGTACCCTGGAGCATGCCGTCCTCTATGATGTGACCACTAAGCGGGCGTGGCTTGTGCCCCTTATTTCCATCTACCATCACATGCTGTTGATATATCAACGCAAGATGGCCCCATTGGGGGTGGGCCCGAATCCGATCGCTTCAGCCACCGCTGGATCCTCGAGCTCCTTCCAGGTACTACGGAACTCTGGAAGTGTTGCTATTGAGGGATCAGGATAAGACTCGTTGACAGTGCGCGAACTCATCCTTGGGTTCTCGATCAACTTCTCCATGACGTCCGCGCAGCCCCCCAAGTGGTCCCGGATATATGGCTATGAGCTCCTGGACCTAGTGTTCAGCTCTCCCCGAGGTGAGCTCAAAGCCACAACGGTGAAAGGGGACGGTCTCGGATGGGCGCCTTTGTTAAAGGAAATACCCTGTTTCTTCTGCGCGGGGCTGGGAGATGCAATCGTCGGCACGCGGGCCAGTGAGCCAGATTCTCCATGCAACTACCTACCCACCGGCCAAAACCTCCTAGCGTCGCCGGTCGAGACCATCCGGATGCTATGCCAGAGACAAGGTAGTGCTTTCACGTGTGCGTCTGGGAGAATCACACGAGAGCATGTACTCGTGCTGCAAGGGCAGCCGTTCACTCGGTGTAGCCACAGCGCAGGTGACGCGTCCTGTTGGGATCATCCAGAAGAGTTCATACAGAATATCCACCGTGGAACAGATGTGAAGAATGTGAAGAATGGTGGGCAACCTTGTAAAGAATCAGATCTCCCAGAACAGGGAGCAGTGATTTTAGGAGGTGCTGCGGGCCGCAGCTTGGTTCCGACCTATGAATTTTGGCGATGATCCTGCTAGTCATAGACATGTACATCCTTGTGCAACGTTTCACTTGGACATGGTTTGATAGAGAAGAGGCAGGATGTGGGCTGGAAAGTCTGGATATGCCTAGCAAGTAAATATCTTCCCGTGCGTACACGACCTCAGATGCCTAAGCTAACATGAGCTTGCACACTCAAATTCCTTTGTAGACTGTTGAGAGCACATACAAGAAATAATACCGTGCATAAATTATAGTATGTACGTAATTAGTCATACAAGATGAATTCCCGACCCCTGCCCATATGAGATATCGGCAAACGGGACCTCGGCTCCGAGGCGCATCTCCATCTCCATATGCATGCTCAAGATATATTATTCCTCCATCACAACCCTCCATACACTTTCCCCTCAAAACGAAGAAAAGAGAACCCACAGACACAATGGCGCCCAAAGAAATCGAAGCCAAAAAGCGCCGCACCCGCAGCGACTACCTCTTCCACCAAGTATACCGCACGCGATGGTAGCAATCTCCCCACCCCCATGCTCATCCCCCCAATTCATTCTAAACTCCGCTAGGTTCGACAACGACATGTACGCCCACCTCAACAACACCGTCTATGCGCAGCTCTTCGACTCCATCATCAATACTTGGCTCATCAACGAGTGCGGCATGGACCCCTTCTCCATGAATAGCCAGAACCACGAGCGCGCCGCCGCCGCCAAAGAACCCCCCTGCAGCCAGGTCGCCATCATGGTCAACTCGTACTGCGACTATTTTGCCTCGGTCGGCTTCCCGGACGTGCTGGAGCTAGGCCTGCGAGTTGTCAGCCTGGGCAAGTCAAGCGTTGTCTATGAGGTCGGCGTGTTCAAGGAGGGCGAGGAGGCTGTCAAGGTTGTCGGCGGGTATATGCATGTGTGGCTGGATCGGGAGACGTGGAGACCGGCGCCGGAGGGGATGGAGGATCGGGTGCGACGGGGGCTGCAGAGGTTGGTCAAGGAGGAGGGGAAGGCGAAGCTGTAGTGGGTCTACGATGAGGACCTCTGGTGGGGATGGGTGTGTCCTGGTGATACATCGAGCGGGTGTATATACATATGATAGCGCTGACATTGCATTGCATTGTAGAGATTTGCATCGCGTGAATATAAGGTAGTTGGGCATGGCCTGATTGCTATGGTAGGAAATAACGCGATCAGGCATTAATATGTTGATCTCTGGGTCATGTACTCGTCTGTGCTTACTGCTTCTGCAGTCTATGCGTGCCCCTCCGCCGATCAGACACTTTATTAAGAGGAAGCAAGACGAAGATGAAACACACTCTCGTGGGATTAGACTATTAAATGTACTAGGGGGTTTATCTTGTAGAAGGCAGAAACAAATCAACGCTAATAACAATCATCAGGGTCTTATGCCCAAACACAAGAGCTTTTTCTATACCAGGAGCCATGCAAAGAAAAGCAGTCCATAATTCATCAAGGCAGCTCATACAAACGAGTCCACCAAACAAAAAGCAAGCAAGAGATCTTCCAATCAGTTGGCTTTCGCGAAACATGTTCCATAGCCAGCTGCAGAACACATAGAACGATCGTATCGCAACCCGGTACAAGATGCAACCGGTAATCACACATTCATTTTATTCGGGACAACCGTCACCCGAGAAACATTAGAACTTTCGGGAACGAGAATCCGGCGCATTGAGTTCGTAGCCGGGTCGAATCGCCACTTCTGATAGGGTCCGGGGATGAATCGACCTTTGCGATCCCATCCGGCAACCCAGCAGTCTTCGTCATCAAGTTGGAAGAACAGCAGTTGTTCGGGCTTGGCCCCCTCGTGGAGGACGACCGAGTGCCAGCGGCACCGGTCTTCCATCTCGTATTCAAACATGTAGCGGTGCAGGATGCGGCAGTAGACGAGCGGAACGGGAACTTTTTCTTCGTACTCGTTGCCGTCCTTGTAGATGAGGTGCCATCCGCGACCGGGGATGTACTTGTAGATGCCGGGGACGGGGCTCTCCCAGTGTTCCTCCTTTTGGAGGGATCCGTGGATGCGCTCGCCCCGCTGGAACCAGTAGGTGGGGCATAACACGGTTCTGAGGCAGAGGAAGAGGTTTGGAGACATGATGGAGTAGGAGCTTGACGGAGGTTGAATTCAAAAAAGGTTTCAGAAGAACGCGAGTAGTTGTCGTTCCAAGCCGGATGAAAGATCAATATGCTGAATCGCTCAATCGCTGGATAATGGAATGCGCGATCAGAAAGGAAAAGGACAACGCAGACGTGAAGCTATAGGTCGATGTCCATCTTGAATGACAATGGCACTGTCTGAAGAGAGGATGCGAGAGATGGGAAGAGATGTTGTGTCCGGATGGCTTTATAGGTGTAGATTGGACTTTTGTCGTGGTTCCTTAATCGACAGACAAGGCCAAGCAGATAGGTTGTCGCGATGCGGTGAGCCAAAAAAACTCGAGGTATGAGCCCGTAGCACAAAGATGGAGTTGGTATAGAAGATCGACCAGGAAGATGAGAGGTCAAGATAGAGCATGCAGGCGGCGAGTGAGTGTTATTGCAGCTCCAGAGCGCATGGGAAGAAGATGGGTTCTGACTGGACGATAACGAGAAACATGATGCAGCTGCGGATTGGAAGGTGGAAGCCAGGAATGATGCAGCTGCGGCCTTAAATCCCGATGGCAGGATGGGAGCCTAGAGGCGGTCTGAAGTCATTTTTTTATACTTGCGCGATTAAAAATTTTCGGTGATCGTCAGGGCTAGACCCAGGAACGGAATCGGGTTTAGCGTGGGGTTCCTGTTTTGGGCGGGCGGGCCTCCCGAGCCCCACATTCTTTTTTTACTTTTGTTATTTTCTCATTTTTTACTCCATTATTCTTATAAAGATTCATTCATCGCCACGGTGACTCAATCCTTGGCAAGGACTAGACTCGACCAGCCAGCACGCCAATGCGCTCACCATGTGGACAATCATCCACCAGGAATTGGCCACAGTCCCTCTGACGCACTGGGATCCTGAACCAAGCCATCCTGTGATACCCCGAAATGAAGTGGCTTCTTTGCTGACCCTCCATCAGCCTTGTGAGAAAGAAGCGGTCTTGGGATCTTGGCATTAGAGTATACGGAGTATCGTCATCCGGAGGCGTTGTGAGGTCGACTTCTTGACACGGAAAGCTCCATTCCCAATGATGTCCTTCTCGTCTATACATTACTTGTCCGGCGACATGCAGCAACATCGCTGATCACACAATTAACACGAGTTATATACTCTCTACCAGGCTAATCTATCCCGTCTAGTTAGTCCTAATGGTTATGTCGAGGTTCATCATATCGCTGCGCCAACCGCTGGTACTTCACCGCCTCCCGAAGCACCATCCCCTCGTTCAGCTGCGTCGTCTCCTTTCGAAAGATCTCCTGCCACGGTGTCTGATTCTCCGGCACCGCATACCCTCCACGAGCCTCCAGCTCGGCTCGCCGCCTATCCAGCTCCTCCGCGGAGACCAGGATATCCACCCTCCGCTTGTTCAAATCAACGCGGAGTGTATCCCCGTCGCGAAGGATCGCTAGATTCCCTCCAGCCGCGGCTTCAGGACTGGCATTCAGGATCGAGGGCGACCCGGAAGTTCCCGACTGTCGTCCGTCCCCAATACACGGCAGCGACGTGACCCCCTGTCGGATGAGGCGTCCTGGTGGATGCATGTTGACCACCTCCGCAGCCCCCGGGTACCCAAGCGGCCCTGTGCCGCGCATGACGAGAATACTGCGGTCGTCGATGTCCGTCGCCGGATCCTCCAGTCGCGCGTTGTAGTCCTCGGGCCCGTCGAACACGAGCACCCGGCCTTCGAACGCATTGGGGTCCGCCGGGTTTTCTAGGAATTTTTGCCGGAACGGCTCGGAGATCACACATGTCTTCATAATCGCTGACTGGAACAGGCTCCCCTGCAGATGCAGAAACCCGGCGTCTTTCAGGAGCGGCTCGTTGTATGGCTTGATCGTCCGGCGGTCCCACGTGTGCTTTCCTCGCACATTCTCCCCCATCGTGCGGCCGTTGCACGTCACTGCATCGGCGTTCAGCTTCCCCGCGTCCAGCAGCTCCGCCATCACGGCAGGTAGCCCGCCGGCACGGAAGTACTCCTCGCCCAGTAGCTCCCCGGCCGGCTGCATGTTCAGCAGCAGGGGGATGTGGAAGCCCACCTGGTCCCAGTCGTCGAGGGAAACGTCCACGCCGATGTGCTTGGCGATGGCGTTGATGTGGATGGGCGCGTTCGTGCTGCCGCCAATAGCCGTGTTGGCGACAATGGCATTTTCAAACGCCTCGCGCGTCATGATGTCGCTGGGTTTTCGGTCTGCATGGACCATCTCGACGATCTGCAGGCCGGTTTCGTAGGCGCATTGGCCGCGCTCACGGTAGGGTGCAGGTATGGCGGCAGACCCGGGCAGGGCCATGCCCAGCGCCTCGGCCAGCGCGTTCATGGTCGATGCCGTCCCCATCGTGTTGCAATGGCCGACCGAAGGCGTCCTGTAGCATGTCAGACAACAGCCCAATCTATGCAGAGTGCGCGACCTACCCGGTAGCGATGTAGTCGATGAATTCGTCGCGGTTGATCTCGCCCGCCGCATACCTCTCCCGGCCTTTCCACACAACCATCCCAGACCCGGAGCGTTCGTTCCCCACGTAGCCGTTCAGCATTGGACCGACATTCATGCAGATCGCCGGGATGTTCTATGAATGTGAGCAAAGAATACTGTTGCCAAACGCACCAGGAGCACATACCACTGTGGCCGCCGCCATGAGCGCCGCCGGCGTCGTCTTATCGCATCCCGTCAACAACACCACCCCGTCCAACGGATATCCAAAGAGAATCTCCACCAAGCCGAGGTAGGACAGGTTCCGGTCGATACAGGCGGTTGGCCGGCGGGTGGTCTCCTGGATCGGATGCGTCGGAAACTCAAAGGCGATGCCCCCCGCCGATCGAATGCCCTCACGAACGCGCTTGACGAGTTCCAGATGATGGCGGTTGCACGGGGAAAGGTCGGAGCCGGACTGCGCGATGCCAATGATCGGCTTGCCGGACATGAGCTCTTCCCGGGTGATGCCGTAGTTGAGGTATCGCTCGACATACACGGCCATCATGCCCGGATTGTCTTCACAGTTGAACCATTTGGCGGACCGGAGCTTGCGACGGGGTCTGGTGCCGGACGTGTGATCTTTCATGGAAGCGAGAGCTTTCTCCAGCTCCATGGTGCGCTTACGCAGGGCCAGCAGTTCGGACTCACAGTCCTCAATGTTCACGGTTCTGGGGACGTCGCCCGCGCAGGAACAGCCCTGGCACGAGGATTGCGACTGGCAGGGCATGGTGAACAGTCGACTTTCTAATTTCTGGTGGTTGCTGTGGTGTTGGTCGATCTAAGGAAATAATTCCGGAGAGCGGAAATCACAGACCCAACCCGAAATTGGGGCTATTGGCTTTTATAATAGGTATTGTCTATCTTTGCTTGTTCAGCCACCTTTGCTTGCTTTTTTCCTCGTGACAGGGCAAATACCTTCTTTTCTGCTGGGATAGAAGAGCGATTTCCCCGGACCTCACGGACAGTCGTGGGGGCGTGGAATCAATGCCGAAGAACGGTCGGAGCAGCTCCGACAGCAAGTCCCGGATGCCGAAAATTTCATCTGGGCGATCGCAGAGAAGTGGCGGGGTCCGTGGCGGCGGGACAGCCAGGCGATTTAAATAAGAGAGTGATGCGAAATTGGATTCCCGATGTCTGGTTCGGGCTGGTGGAGAGAAATCCTTTTTCGATGGATACCCCACGCTATCCTTGGGGGAAGATGGGGGTCTCTTGGAGTACATCATCGCATACAATGGATGGAATGAATGAATGCAAGTACAGCATAGAGGGTGGATATGCCCAGTCTGCGCATTCATGATCCAGTCAGTACAGAGCAATTGCAACTCACGCGCAAAGATATGCAGTCATCATCGCTTCCGGCTTCATCAACCCCAAGACTCTATGACTCCATCCGACCCGGTCATCCCACACTTCCCCACGCCGACATCAGACGAAACAACCCCAAGGGAACCTTTCATTCACCGCATAATAAATAATTGATCTTCAGGGTCTCTATGCACAATTCATAAGAACATCATCCGAAACGCCCGCGATGCCGGAGAAGAGTGGTCCAAATGCATCCAACAAATCTATCCTCGATGAACGAAGCCAGGGCAAAAGGTATAGAGTAAAGAGGACAAAAAGAAGGTCATCAAAAGAAGAGAAAAGTATCTACTGAGTCGCACATTGCGCTGGCTCCCCCTCATCATCGTCGTCCTCCCACGCAGATCCACCTTGGGGATCGTTGGAACCAAACCCGTCCAGGTTACCCTTAGGATCGTACTCCACTTCGTCCACCGTGTCGGCCTGGATGGGAGCATCGGGCTTGGGGAGCATTTCCTTCAGCTTCTCCAACACCGCAGGGCTCGGCTTCCACGTTTCATCAGGGAACTTGATGTTGACAATCAAATACAGGTCACCGCGGGAGTCACTGCGCTTGATTGGCATGCCTTCACCAGGCACCTTCAGAACCTGCCCGGGCGACAGGACCTGACCCGGCTTCACAGGGTGTTGGATCTCAATGCCCCGGCCGTCGAGATGCTTGACAACAACCCGGGAAAAGCCCGTCAGGGCCTCGGCCAACGTGACATCGATGGTAGTCTGCAGGTCGGCGCCGGCTCTGGTGAAAGTCGGGTGCTCAATCTCAACCAGGTGGAACACGATATCACCGGGCTCTTGGTCCGGCACCTGATCCGCTTCGCCTTCCAGGACGATCTTATCTCCTTCCCTGCATACGGCATTAGCCACTGAAGTCCATGCAAATTCGCGGAAATGACCTACCTGGCTCCGCGGGGAATGTAGATTTCCAGGATCTTCTTCGCCTCCGTCGTCTTGTTGCCCTTGCACTTCTTGCACTTATCCTTGGGGCTGTAGAATTGTCCGTCGCCGTTGCAAGTCGAGCACGCCACCGTTTGCTGTGTCAGGAACTGTCCCATCTGTCGCAAGACCTGCTTGTAACCTTGGCCACCACACGTAGCGCACTTCTTCGGCTGCGCCTTCTCCTTTCCACCCTTGCCCTGGCACAGACTGCAGATCACGTTCTTTGTGCTGGCAAACTTGACCGTCTTCCCCTTATAGAGGTCCTCCAGAGTCACTTCGTACTTCTGCTCCTCGTTGGGGCTCTTGCGCGGTTTGTTTGGACGAGGACCACCCGGCATGCCGCCCATTCCCGGCATACCACCCATGCCGCCCATGCCTCCAAACATCTGCGCAAGAATATCATCGAGGTCCGGTCCGGCGCCCATACCCGGCTCACCGGAGCCGTTGAACGCGCTCATACCATGCGTGTCGTAGAGATGTCGCTTATCTTCATCGTAGAGGATGTCGTAGGCTTCCTGGACGGACTTGAAACGGACTTCGGCTTCGAGGCGCTCTTCTTCGGGGACTTTGTCGGGGTGGTTGGCGAGTGCAGCCTGTTGCGTCGCAAGCGGTCAGCTCTGTGTGTGTCCGACTCGGGTGCGCGGGGGTTGTACCTTGCGATAAGCCTTGCGAACTTCCTCTTTCGATGCGCTCCGGGAGATCCCCAGAACCTCTGTGTTTCAAAATAGTCAGTGATGGTTCCCCACAGAAAACAAAGATTCGCCCGACGAGAAAGATATACCATAGAGGTCAACTTCAACTTCAGGCACTAGAAATGCGAGTTAGCGAAGGCTGTATTTATCTTGCGAAAGAAACACAAACTGAGAGCGGTGCGACGATAGCGAACGGATGAGGCTGGTGAGGAAGAAAGTTACACGGTAGAATATCCTGGCTGAATAAAGATGAACAAGATGAAACCGAGGTATAACAGAAGGAAGGCGCGAGGTGAATGAAGTTCAAGAATCGACCGAAATCATCCCCGTTGCTTTTACTTTTTACTGCCCGAAAATTCAGTCCGCCTTTGCCGCATCTTCCTTTTTGGGTTTAGCCGGAGTATTCGCCGCAATCTCCGTCAACACCGACAACTTCTACACTTCTTCTTCCATTCATTCTTCTTGCATTCACCACTACCATGAGACGTCCGACTTCAGGGCTTCTCGCCCGTCCGCCCTGGATCTGCACCCGCTGCAGAGCCAATTACTCCTCCATCGCCTCCAAAGCCGCTTCCGGCAACAAAAAGACCAATCTTCCCGATTTCCCGGCGAGAACGCGATTCGCCCCGTCGCCCACTGGCTACCTTCACCTGGGCTCCTTGCGAACCGCATTGTTCAACTACCTTTTGGCGCGGAAAACAGGGGGCCAGTTTTTATTGCGCATTGAGGATACCGATCAGGTGCGATCGCGACAGACCGCGACACAATATCCTCCAGATCCGACCAATGCTAACCACATCGCATAGAAACGGACAATTCCCGATGCAGAACGGCGCCTCTACGATGACCTCCGATGGGCGGGATTACACTGGGACGAAGGTGAGCTTGTGCGACGACTTGAACTCCCCAGCGTGATGTTAACGCGTAGCAGGTCCCACTGTTGGCGGTCCTTACGGTCCCTACAGACAAGTATGAACACTTGACACCTATCGAACACATCAGAGCCTAACCTAATTTCTCGTCTCGTCCAGTCCGAACGCACAGCCATCTACCGCAGCCACGCGAACGACCTGATCAACGGTGGCCACGCCTACCGCTGTTTCTGCTCCGCAGAGCGCCTCGACGCCTTCGCCCGACACCGCAGCCAGGCCGGCCTACCTCCGGGATACGACAGGAAATGCGCCGAGATCTCCGCTGAGGAGTCCGAGGACCGAGCCGCACACGGCGAAGCGCATGTCGTGCGACTGAAGGTGGACGGGTACCCGATGTTCAACGACCTGGTATACGGCAAGACGGGACAGAATCGCACCCCCAATAAGCTGGACCTCATCGACCGCGTGTACGACGACCCCATCCTGCTCAAATCCGACGGCCACCCGACGTACCATCTTGCAAACGTCGTAGACGACCATCTCATGCAAATCACGCACGTCATCCGCGGCACCGTATGTCCCAGCTCCTTGCCATCCACGCACTAGATCACCCCAAACTGACCCGCCACATCAGGAATGGATGCCCTCCACCCCCCTCCATGTCGCCCTCTACAACGCCTTCAAATGGACGCCCCCACGCTTCGGTCACGTCCCTCTCCTCGTGGACAAGTCGGGCCAGAAGCTGAGCAAGCGCAACGCCGACATCGACCTGACCTTCTTCAAAGATAAACAAGGCATCTTCCCCGCGACCCTGGTGAACTTTGCCGCTCTTCTCGGCTGGTCGCACACCCAGAAATCAGACGTCTTCAATTTGAAAGAACTAGAGGATATCGTACGGCACCCAACCCCTTCCACCCATTCATCCACTCGCACAGACTAACGCAGCCCACGCAGTTCACCCTCAAAATTACCCGCGGCAACACAGTCGTCGCCTTCGAGAAACTCTGGTTCCTTCAGAAGGCCCACGCACAGCGCTTCGCCTCAACTGGCGGCCCCGAATTCGACCAGATGGTCGCAAAAGTCTCCCACGTCGTCGAAGAGACCTACCACCGCGAACAACTGTACGCGTCCTTCTCCCCTCCAAATAAGACTTCCCCCTCTAACAACCGATAGAGCGCCGATTCTCCAATCCCGACCGTTGTCAGAATACGTCGCGCCCCTGCTCCAAGCCGACGCCAAATCCTTCACTAGAGCAGAGGACTTTGTCGCGCGCAACGCCACCTTCTTCACCACCACACTCGATAGAGCCCCCTATACCCCCGCCTCCGGGGAGACTACAGTCCCAATGACCGCCCTCCACACCGCCGCCGCAGCCCTCAGCCTCGTCCCAGACTCACACTGGACCATCGACACCCACCGGTTCAACATCTCCTCGTACGACGGCAGCGCCGCCATCGCAGATCCCGAGTCGGCCGTGATACAGCACGACGAGAAGGCGCGCGTCGCGGCAGACAAGGTCTTCAAAAAGGAACTGTATCATTACCTGCGCTGGGCGCTGTCGGCGTCCGCCCCGGGACCGGGTATTCCCGAGACGATGACAATCTTGGGCCGCAACGAGTCGGTGCGGCGGTTGCAGGAGGCCAGGGAGTTGACGCGCGAGTTGGCTGCGTCGGCTGATGCCGGTGCGCAGAGAGTCAAGGGGGCGATCAAGGAAGGGGATGTTTCGTGGATGGGATCGCTCGCTCCGCAGTAGTTGCGATTGTCCTAAGAGGATGTTGCATTGTACTTCATATGTATACTATATATCAACTAGCAGCTGAAGCTAGCTCGCCTACGCATTCGTATGAGAAGCAATAACGGAAATCCATTCCTAAATCCATAACACTAACGCTGCGCTGATATCAAACAAGATCGAAAGGAGACAAAATCTTGCTATGCAACTCATAAAAGGACAAAAGAAGATCAAAAGAAACAGCCACTCCAAACAAAGGAACTCGTTTCCACGCTGGAAACTAGATTAACCAGTTGGGAATGACCAGGTCACGGATCGGTGTTTCCGTCTACTCCCCACGCGGGAAGGTGTACAGTCGAGCGTACAAAGCAAATCATGATACAAGAAGGCAATAGCAGCGGGAGACATTGGCTCATGTCATCAGTTGTCATCCAAGTACAGCTGGAGACACTCAAGGCGCCAGCAGCAAGAGAGGGTGCTGGGAAAGGCAAACACAGAAACAGCGCTGAAAATATCACGAACGATAAAAGCAGGGTATAATCCCAAATTTTCACAAAAGAAAGCAAATAAAAATTAAGTCGTTTCCGTTGCGGTCACTCGAGTCGCAAAGCCCGGGAAAACCAAGAAGCGCAAGCATTGGCCGTCAACATTCGCAGAGAGGTCAATGTAAATTAAACATTCCCAGGGTCGATCGTAGAGTCGTCATCTCGAGTAGTATCGTAATCACATCCTTCCGGAAGCGCCTGGAGCAAGAGAATACAAGAATTGAACAGAAGCGTTGAGGGCTTAGTTGAGGCGTCTAATAAGCCTCCATTTCATCTGTCCACTCTGCATCACTGCCACGAATACGCAGCATCTGTCCATGCTGGTGGACGGCGGGCTCATCGGGGCTGACGCTGCGGATACCCTTGGCCTTCTTTCCCCCAAGGGGGATCGGCTGGTTGTCCTCGGGGGCTATTCTCTTGCCATGAGCAGCAGAGAGCTTGGCGTAGTAGACTTCACTGGCATCTGCTTCAGACTCGGACGCATCGTCGAACGTCTCCCAATTCTCTGAGCCCGAATTCGCGGTGTTGACGGTGGAGGAATTCGAAACTTGCCGAGGTGCTGGAGGTGGAGCAGGGCGCTGCAGGTAGGGGTTCGGTCGTGGGAAGGCTTGTATCGAAGAGTTCAAAGACAACGAGGAGGCGGACGAATGTGATGATTGGGAAAATCCGGCAGATCTCTGAGAGAAGATGGATGAGCTCATGAAGGAGCGTTGGTTGCGGTCGTCGTAGACATCTTCCGGACTAACGGGGCGGACAAAAGCATTGGAGAGAGCACTAGCACACCGCGGGGGTTCAAAGCTGTAGCTTCCACGCTCCTCTCGGTTCTCTCCACCCGTCAATGCGCGCATTCTCGGAGGTGGTGCGCGAGAGCCGGGGATCTTTCCGCTCATAGTGTTGGAAGAATAAGCCCCAGGGGTCCCACGACGGTCAGGTGAGTTGTTACCATGCGGCATGTTACTCAGAGGGACTCGGGCCGGGATCTTGGTAGGCGACTTTGCTCCCCCTCTCGAAGGTCCAATCGTATTATATTTAGTCGATCCAGCTGCTGTCGGTGTCTTCGTGGCCGAGCGAGGTGGCGGAGGTCCTCTCATCACACTGCCAGGACGAGAAGACGCCTGGGACCTGACGGAGCCGCGCGTGCTGCTGGGAGGGGCGGATGGTGTCTTCGAACGAGGCGGGGGCTTGGCGACGACAGGGGCAAGTTCATCGAGATATCTCTCGCCGTGGACGAGGAAGGGTCGTCCGTACTCCTCTTCCCACCGTTCCAATTCCTTCCGCAAGTCGGCCTCCACCTTCGGTAGCTCCTTTGCAATCCTCTTGCGCATCTTTTCCTCTCTCAAAAGTTTACCAGGATCACGTCTCTCGCCCTTGTTTCCACGAGCCATGAGACGAGATGCATCCTGACTTGAGATGGCCAGAGCTTCACGTTCCGACAGCAGACTGCGGTGTCTGTCAATAAGACTGAGGGTGGGTGCGCGCTGCTCTTTCAAGGCCTCTAGTCGGGCAATCTCGCCTTCGTGGGCCTCAAGCAGGGCGTCACTGTAGACATCGGAAAAGGCTGGGGTAAAGTCGAGCATCTCCTCTTCGGAAAAGTAAAGGCTGTCCCAAAGTTCCTGGAGTCGGCAGCGGGCATCCTCCACGAAAAGGTGAAGGTTCTGTCTCTTCAATTCGTTTAAGCGCGCCAGCTCCTCTTCGAATTCGTTGATGGTTCGGAGGCCACAGCCACGGTTGGCGGCGAGGAATGCCTTTCGATCACTCTCCTCCACCCCAAAGCGTTCCCAGAGACTCTCCACTGCATTCCGGAGCTCCTTCAACTTGCGCTCGCGACCGCGCTTCTCCTCCAGCAACTTCTCCCGCTTTCCTACCAGGCTAGCCAAGTCGGATTCGTGGAGGCCCAGTTGCTCAGGGGACTCGCGGTAGTTCTTAACAATGTTGGAATCGGTCTGCACCTGAGGAGTTCCAAGCTCGGCCCAGAGCTTGATAATCTCCTCGCAGGTGCTCTGGACGAATTCGAGACGTCGGTGGTATTCTTCGTAGACTCGTGTAAATTCGTTGTCTAGCGCCGTGACGTATGACGGGGAGAGGTCGAAACTGGGAGCAATCGAAGAGCCTGGTGCGGTGGGGGGTAGGTCGATGCTGACGAAGGAAGGCTCAAGATGAGACGAATATGATTCAAGGGCCTCGACGAGCTCTGTAAAACGTTAGTCACAGTTGTAGAAATAAAGAGGTACAAGGCACATACTCTTCACCTGTTCAAAGCGCTCGCGATGCAGTTTACTGAGCGCGGAATGTTTCTCGCGCAGGAAATTGAGACAGCGATTGAGTGGGTAGGAGATGCGCAAGTCATTGTGGTCCAAGTTGTACTGGCCGTTGGCTTTCTCATCTACTAATGACTCTTCCATCTGTTTGATGGCGGTGATGAGCTGCTGTGCTTCTTGTGTCATCTCATTTTTCTCACTATATTGAGTCAGCGACGGTGACCGAAGAGGATGACTCCATTGGGAGACGGGGACATTTGACTTACTCATCCACAAGCTTGAGATGATTGTTTAAAGTCTCCGATAATGCGTTGAAGAGCTGCAAGTATGTGTTAACATGGTGGATACGGGACGAGTGGAGCTATCCGTCATACCTCTGCTTCGCGGGAGTCGCGCTCATGGCCAGGGATACCAATCTCATCGAAGATGCCATGAAGCTGCGAGACAATGTTGTTGACCTGGGTGGTCAGGTAACTGGTGTCGACTGCCATTGCGTCCAATCCCCAAGTCAGGGGGGGGAATATCGTGTGTTGTTTGTCACCTGGAAGCTGGGAGATAAAAAGAAAATATCACAAAGAGTGTAAGGTCAGTCCGTCATGCAAGGCTTTCAATGACCCGCCTGCGTCTCCAAAGCGACTGACAGCTGCGAGAGAACAAAGCAGTCTGAAATGACGCGACGCGAAGCAGCAAACCACCCGAGTGAACGATTGACCATGCGCGAGGGAACTGGAGGAAGGGGCGAGAAAAGGAAACCGCGCAGCGCAGGATTTATGGAGACACAAAGCGACGCAGACGCATGTAAGATCGGAGGGGAGATCTGAGATCTAAATAGAGCCTGCGGCAATGAAGAGGAGAGGAGGCTGATCAGGGAGGGGAGAAGGGAAACAATAATATTCAGCCCTGGCGATGCGCAAATCGAGATCCAAAAGCGGGCGCTGTTGATGGCGCCCGGTTACTCGGGGCAACCGCCGACTCATCCCGCCCACCGCCGGATTCTGCCAAAGCTATCTCACCGCCTGGTGTGGTATCTTCCCCGGCTTCAACGTCACTCTCATCTTCATCGTCATCTCTCAGCAGTATAAAAACCACGATTCCGATCATCCTGGTACATTGCACGTGAGGGATTCTTGAAAGTCTTCCACCGAATCATCCATCATGCAGCAGGCTGCCCTGCAGTCGTGGGGTTCGTTCACTTCCCCCCCTCTCTCCCTCCTCCCACCCCACATAGAAAACGATCTCACTAACGGCCTGCCCAGAACTCGAAAATGCCGTCAGCCTCATAGACCCGTCCCGCGACGCTCTCTACCAATACGATGAGGAAACGCACAAGTCGCTCAGCGCCGCCCGCCCGTGGGCCAAAGACCCGCACTACTTCAAGCACGTGCGAATCTCAGCCGTGGCGCTGCTCAAGATGGTGATGCACGCACGGTCAGGCGGGAATCTCGAAGTCATGGGCCTGATGCAGGGGTACATCCTGCCCGAGACGTTCGTAGTGACAGACGCCTTCCGGCTACCGGTGGAGGGCACAGAGACGCGAGTCAACGCACAGGACGAAGCAAACGAGTACATGGTGTCGTACCTACAGGCTTCCCGGGACGCCGGGCGCATGGAGAACGCGGTGGGCTGGTACCACAGCCACCCGGGGTATGGGTGCTGGCTGTCGGGTATTGACGTGTCGACGCAGGACATGCAGCAGATGAGCGGGCCGTTTGTGGCGGTCGTCATCGACCCGGAGCGCACGATTTCCGCCGGCAAGGTCGACATCGGGGCCTTCCGCACCTTCCCCAAGGACTACACGCCGCCCAAGGAGGAGCAGGACGACGACGAGTACCAGACCGTGCCGCTGAACAAGGCTGAAGACTTTGGCGCCCACGCCTCGCACTACTACTCGCTCGAGGTGTCACTTTTCAAGAGCGTGCTGGACACCGAGCTTCTGTCGCTCCTGTGGAATAAGTACTGGGTGGCGACCCTTAGTCAGAGCCCGCTGTTTACCACCCGCGACTACGGCAGCAAGCAGATAATGGATTTGAGTCAGAAGGTCCGGCGCGCGGCGCGCGGCATCGAGACGAACACGTCGCGGGGCGGGGCCCCGACGGCTGTGAAAGATCCGCAGTTGGAGAAGGTCGTGCGCGACGGGCAGCGGATTGTGTCCGAGGAGGTCAAGGGCTTGTTGGCGGCGGAAGTGAAGATGAAGCTCTTCCAAGGTATTGGGGATCAAAGCCGAGCAGAGGCATGATGATTTTGCGGGGCAAGAGGAATTAATCTACGGGACGATGAGACGACTTTCATGCTCTTTATAACCCACCGATGCTTTGTGGATCAAAGCAATGCTACGTACTATTCTTTGTTCGCACGCTGTTTACTATGGCGAAGTAGAAGGCAACATCAACCGATTTGCTATCCGCAAAGATCAATCCTACGTAAATTGATTCCTGTTAGAGGATATGTAGCACTAAAAGTTATATATACCTTGTGGATAACACCAATAAGTACAAGAACACAAAGTCAATCATAGGTGGCCTCACTAAACCGAGACCTCTAGCTCTCGTAAGACATCATAAGACAATCGTAAACGAGATGGCATCTCGTCGGACCAAGCAGGCAAATTTTGTACATTGAAAGTCATGGGCGAAGCCATTGTACAAGTGGATGAAACCAACAGATGGTAATATATGCAAGGGTATAGACAGTGAGCGTGGTCTTGAAGACAAGGAAACGTGAGACCGTCGAGGTGAGCAAGCACAAAGGAAATCACGACTTGGCTTCTGTGGGAAGGGAGGGCGAGAGGATAGGGAAGAAACGAAAGTGAGTGAACAGATTGGGTATCAAAACGAAAAGGTCGTTTTCTAGATCGCCCACGAGCTGCAGGAAGAGGCCGTATCCGGACGGCAATACGCTCGTCCCGACGCATTGCGCAGGATCGTTGACCCGCAGGCCAGGAAGGGCCATGGCCATACAAATCTCAGTACGAGAGATGCACAGTGTCAGGTGCCTTGAGCGGTGCGAGGAATCATCGTCAAGCGCAGAACCGACGCTCCACACCCAAGGAGGTCGTCACAAGATGGGGGATGATACTCAGGATCCGATAACCCTCGGTGGTGGCTTGTGAGATGCGTCGATCACCGCTCGGGCGATATGACACGTCTCCCACCATCGACCGGCGGAGACCGATGGAGGAGAGCGGTGCAAGGGGTTGATCATTATTTGAACGTCGCCAAATAATCGGTTGCATGGAGCAGTGGAGGAGTGCAGTGAGGTCGTTGCAGCAGCCAATCATCTGGATAGCAGGCATCTGGTGGAAATGATAGGCTGGCGGTGGCTGAAGCCGTCTCGGTTTGCCGGAGGATCGAGCGGTGGTGTTGGTGAGCAAAGCGCCACGCGGTGAATGCACGACAGACAGGGATCTCCAGCCACAACCGCGCGTCACACGACCCTCGATTGGCCGGATTACAGGAAGCCCGATTCAGACAATAGTCTACGTGGTAA
Organism: Aspergillus aff. floccosus IMV 01167; assembly: GCA_001931935.1. Lineage (NCBI taxonomy): Eukaryota > Fungi > Ascomycota > Eurotiomycetes > Eurotiales > Aspergillaceae > Aspergillus > Aspergillus aff. floccosus IMV 01167. Next base: position 49,087 of record MSJE01000273.1, read on the forward strand.
GAAAACATTCGGTTAGTCTTCAATCCAATAAATCAAATGAAGCAAACCCCGTCAAACGAGCCCAGTATTTCTTAAACAGGTATGGGTATCGACAATCAATGAATGGAAGGGGGAGAACGGGGTAGAGAATTATTTCGCAGCCATGATGATACTGGCGATCGCCACAGTACTCATGTCTCTTCCAGAAGTAGCATACCTCGCAATCTTTTCGTCCTCCCGTTCTCTCGGCTCTACCTCCAGACTCCGGTCGTACATGTCATGGACATCGCCCGCCCCCTGCAGATTACTGAGGATGTAATCCTGCAGCTCGGGAACTGGTTGCAGGAGGTACGGGACGTTTTGATATTGCTGGATGTCCCGGATCACCTCGGCGGTTTTGGCGCGTTTGTTGAAGTTGATGAGTTCCGATGGTGTGAGGGACGGGATACCATCCTCAATGAAGGTCAAATCCGTAAGATATACACCTAAAGACATGTATGAGTCACTGAACTAGGGTATCAAATGCCAGTTGTGTGGCAGCGGAAGAGTCAAAGGGTTCCAGTTAGATCAGATCATACCGAAGAAAGGAATGCATGGCGGGTTGGCCAAATGCAAGGTCTCACGATACTCGCCAAAGTTCTTCGTACTCGCCATAAGCCGGCGCATCTGCTCCAAGATCGCAGAGGTGCGTCCACTAACTTGGCCCCAAGTACGACCCAGTCGGTGGATGGGCGCCGTGCCCAGAGCAGAGATGATGGATGTCAGAGTAGAGTAGTTGTTCAGCGCGCGACATTTCTACTGAGAGTTAGCGATCGCTGTCCCATGAATGTCGAATGGGGCCACTTACGTCGGCTACATTAACAAAATGTTTGATGACAACCACCCGCTTCTTCACGTCGGACTGGTTGAGAATCATCTCGGCCACCCAGTTGGTCAGCTGATTCGAGTGGAGGATCAAAGCCTTTACGTTAGTCGCCGGCTCCGGCTCGTCAGGCCCAACTTTCTTCTGCCAGGTCTTGTTCAGGCACTCAGTTGGCCGAATCTTCGAGTAGAGACGTGACTCGATGATGGTGAGCTGACGAGCAAACTCCGTCGGGTCGATATCCAGGAACTTCAGCTTCTTCATATTCTTGGGAATGATTGGAGTCGGTGCCGCCGTTGCCTGTGTGGGGACCAGCCGCTTCACGGTAGTATCCTGGCCACGGAGACGTTGCTCGATGACCGTCAGAAGCTGAGGCGATCCAGGGGTCTTGGTCGTGGCGATGGAATCCTTGGTAAAGGCATGCACACGCTCTAGGAGCTGGATGTGTGCATCATCGTTTGGCTCCATCCAGAAGTTCTCGAACCAACTCTTGAGGATGTTGACAACCCGGAAACGAATGGGCTTCTGCTTCCTATCAATCCACATCTGCATTTCATCCTGGTTCAGGCCAAACGGAGGCTGGATGTTGAACCGCTGAGTAAGCATCTCAAAGAGTTCAGATGCGGTAGTGAAAGAACGATAAGTGAGAAGGAAGGTGTTGTTAAAGGAGGCGTCCAGTTTATCGTGGCGGGTCAGATGCTCTACTAGACCGGCCAAGGTTCCGCACTTGAGCGTAGGCACATCGTTCTTGGTATCGTAGAACACCTCGCCTTCGTGATCGATTTTCAAGAACCATGGAGTCTCCTCCGGTTCCCGGACGGGCTCCCGGATGGGTTCACGGGTGATCGCAGCGGGTGGAGCTTGTCCGAAGAATCGCTGGGCCTTGTCCATATTGCGTCGCACCTTCGTCGGCTTCTCCACGGAATACGACGACGGGATGCCAATAGACTCATCGGCAACTCCAGCCCGCGAGTCTCCGCGGGAGTGCATGCCCTTACTGAATCCGTCGATTTCTCCGTCCAACCGGCTCTCACTTCGGAAAACCGACGTAGGGTCAGGCACCTGTTCGAGAAGAAGTGAGAGCGAAAAGCCAATCTGGGAAACGTAGTTCTCCAGCTGTCTGGTGACACCCCGCACGGCGTTCAGGCGATCTTCGAGAGAATCACCCCGCAATTCAGCCCACTCGTCGCCCAGAGGCGCAGTAACAGCCTGACAGCTCAAGACAAAATCGGCGATCGCATCATAAGCACGTTGTTTTTGCAGGCTGAAATCAACAAGCTGGGGATTCTGGAAGCTAGTGCCCAACGGCGCCAGGTTGATCGACTCAACAGAGGCGATCCAAGGTCGGAATTGCTCAACAACCTTGATGGCGGCAGCCGAGACAGAATCGCCAATCTGATGGTGTTCCGTCGCTGTGACAATCTTCTTTTGGTTGAGCGTTAAACGTTCCTCGAGCCGGCGGATGCTTCCCACAAACGATCGGCGGAGGATATCAATGTTATCCAGCAAAGCCGCGTCCAGAACCACCGAGGGCTCCGCACGCACATCACTCGCATCCTGGTCCAAGAACGATGTCGGGCCGGAATCATGCAAAGTGACAGCATTGTTCTGCCACCCGCCGCCCGAGTAGCTGCCGACCACAAAGCCCGGCACGATTCGACGGATGGAGTCGCCACGCTGCTGCCGGGCTACCTCAACGTAGCCGTAGACACCCTGCATGACCCCGTCGGCCTCCTGCAAGCATTTGTTGGCGGAGTCGGGGCTCGGCCAATCGGCGGCTGCAATATGTGACGACAGGACCAACTTGGAAAATTTCGACATCATGTCCCTGAAATGAGGATACAAGGCTTTGTTGGTGGAGATGATCGATGGGTTTCCGGAGTGATTGTCCGTCGTATCCGACCCAGCAGCAAGAAGCATCCGCAAGTGATCGGAAATATCCTCTGCCTTCCTCACATAGTCTGAACGGTCCCCGCGGAGGAGCGTTTGACGGTAGACTTCGATCGCCTGGCGCATATTATCGACGAGCAGTGGCCACGTCAGGGGAATCGAAGCGCCATCGTCAACAAAATGAGAGGGTGCTTCGGACGAGATGGAGGGCCGGTGGAAATTGTCTGACAGCGAGGTCGTGCTGCTGGCGGCTGCCATCGAACCATACGTCTGTTGCGTGTGACGGTTCGTGCCATCGTTCATGGGCTTGGGCGGGTGAAGGGAATCCATTGAGGTTGCGGGGGACACTCCATCAATGTATGACCGCCGTCTGCGGGACATCGAGTCGTGCGACGCAAGCATCAGCGACTCTCCTTCCGCCTCCGACGCGGAACCATCATAGTCGTCCTCGTCCCGCTCAAAACCTCGAGCCATCATCTCCGGCGGAGGTCGGGTCTGGTCTGGAACGTAAAAGTGATTGCGATCGTAGGGGCCGGTCTCTGCCTTGGACGGGTTTTCGAACGGCAGTTCCATGGTGCTAAAGCCGGTGAGGGTGTTGAAATAGAACAGACGGCCGTCGGGGGTGGCTTGCGGAATCCAAAAGGCGGCCTCCTCCTGTTCGTTGGGGGGTCCCGTGCCCTCAATGGGCAAGATGGGCTGGGAGTCGCGCGGATTTCCTGCCGAGTCCACCTCGTCATCGTCGCGCTCCTCGTCGTAATCTTCCTCACCCGCACCGGAGTCGGCGCTGGCGTCGCCGTCCTCGCGACCGTGTGAACCCTGTTCCTCCTCCAACTCGCTAGGGTCGGTGATGATGGTACAATAGTTACTAGGGAACCAGCCCCGCACGCTGTTGTTGATGACGCCGTCCCACCAGCCGGTCTCGAGCTGGTTCAGAACCTGGATCACATCCCCTCGTCGGAAACTGAGACTGGTATGGTCGTCGGCATCGTAGTCGTACATGGCCCGCACGAACAGGGCGGGTTCGGGTTCCGGACTCGGCGTAAAGCGGCCATCGGGGGTTAATTTCATGGGCGATCGGTGTCGCTGAGGGGACTGGTCCGCGACGGTCTGATGGAAAGAAAGGCTGCTCCCACGACTGCGACTCCGGTGGCCGGTAGTGGGCGTGGAGACCCGCTCCTCAGGGTACTCGACAGCGGTCGCGATCGTGTTGGATTTTGTCGCCAGCATTGAGCGGGCGTCGGCGGATGCCAATGGCTCTGCCACGGGATTTTGGTACATTGTGAGGGGAGGTTGGAGGGGTGGAGAGCAATGAGCGATGTTTTTCGAATTGATGGTGAGATGTTGCAAACGGGGAGAAGGAACGGATGATTCGCGTGGCTACGTCCCTTGCGACAAATGGCTGGACGAGCTCAACGAAGGCGACTGTTCATGACTGATCCTGCAAAAGGAATAGAGGAGGCGGTGGTTGTGGTGAATGAGGGTTGGAGAGAGGAATAGAGAAGGGGGGGAGACAGAGCGGAGGAGGAGGGGGAGAAAGGTGGAGGGAAAGGCGGCGGCAGTGGGCTGCAGAATCACTATAAGAGTGGTGGACTCTCCAGTGGTCCAGCTGGTACGGTACCTTCAGGAGCACCCGTCGTAGGCGGCGGTGGCGAGTACTTTGCCACGAGAGACAAGGATTCAAGACCGGGTGAAAGCGATGAAGTGGAGGTCTCTTCTGGACTTTCTAAGGACGAGGGCAAGAGGAGAGGGAAAGAAAGAAGACCACAAAAGGAGAGGGAGAAGGGAGAAGGTGAGAGCGAGAGAGTTTTAGGGGAGATGGTTTACTCCATCGTGGTTCAGTGGTGGGCAGATGGAGACTGCTGCGGATTGGGTGACGCTGCCGTACACTTGTAACATTACCCTTACCACTCCATACCATGGATGATGAGGGTTGCTCTCTAACCACCGTTGGTTATGGTTTGATTGTGGTTGATAACAGTCGTTGTTTTGATTCCACCAGGTCTACCTCAATCTTCTTCGAATATATTGGTAGAGTAGGTATCTAAGATAGGTACATGGGATATAGGTACCTCCCTATAGATACTGCTAAATCCCTCACAACAATTCCTCCAACTCACCAACGTAGCCTAGGAATGGTACACTTCCAACCTAGGTCCGCCCTGAACTCTCTCACTGCATCGGCAGTCGTCCCATACGTCCCCCCGAGAAGCTAAAAGGCTATCCGCTCCAAGGACGGGCGTCGGATGGATGGATACTGGCTAGAATCCAAGCCATTGAGGTCCATCCTTATTAGTCGCTTAGCATCTGATGGAGTATTACCATTATTGATTGGCAATGCCCCTCTTGTAACAGACACTACTGACTTCCTACCTAGGCCCTGGGCCTCCTACCTTGGAGCCTCCTCTCCTCTCCTCCTCTCCAAAATTGGACTATCCGACTTTTTCCCTAGTCGAGATCTAATAATAATCCTTTTATTGGGGAGATGGATGGGTCTCTCGTGACATCTTCCCCTACCTTGCCTAGGTACCTAACCTTGTTCCAGAGTGCCTCATACCCTATGTTCATCCCTCCATCCGTAAACGAGACAGCTGTACGGCGTAGACCCGCAACATCCACTCCCAGCGATGCTGCAGGACCGTTGTTTTGGTACAGGTATTCAGAGCCTCGTATTCTGTGTTGGAACTTACCACCGAGTGGGGTACCTAATCTTCCCGTTCTTGACTCGCGTCGTCCAGTCACCCAAGGAAACACGCCAGTTTGCATTTCCTCGTAGGAGTATCTCCCAGTGTTGGGGATTCAAGTTCGCACGATCTCATGCGGCTTCACATCATCCGGCATGGGGATGAAACAAATGCGATCGAAGCGTCACAATACTTCCATCCAGTCTGCTATCTGCCGTGGTGCAGATCCGGACTTCCCACGGAGAATCGGCAACCTCCGTTCAATCACCATCTTCAGGTTGAGGCAGATCACTTCATGTCCACCAGAACGGTATTCCCACTACTTCTCCTCGGTAGTAGATGGGCCCCCGGCGAAGTGAGGAGGCCTCCGTCGCAGTCCGAACCCTCCTTCGGAAGATGAATCACATCCAATGTGATAACACAACCCCCCAGCCGAGCGACGCGAGGATTTCCCAGGCGGCAAGTCGCAGGAAGGCGCCCAGATAATCCATGGTGGCCATCAGACGGAGGTCGGCACGAAAATGCGGACATGTTTCCAATCCATCGCCAACCGTCACGATCGACAGGGCAAAAGATCACCCCAGCTATAGCCTATATCCGCTGGCAGTCGGTTCAAAAAGGGAATGATAGAACAGGCACCGCAGGACATCACCCTCATCATCTGCCTTGTTTCGCTCCAAAACAGCCTATAATAGGATCATGACGAAAGACTGCAGCGCTCCCATGTCCCAGGAGCGGTCCTCGGTTGGTCGTAGATCAGGGGTATGTGTCGAGTCGAGAGAGAAGCATTTTCTTCCAACCATCCAGGGTCCCGAGCCCTGACCTCTGGTCCGTCAATTATTGGCCCTACTCCGGAGGATTCCTGTCAAAGCCTGCCTCCAGGATCGGGACGGAACGTCTCTTCCACTCCCATCAGTCCGTCCCTGGAAGTAATCTTATTCTGTAGCACAGTGTCTTCGCTCGAGCCACCTCTCTTCCGACCTATTCATGCCAGACCATTTAGGAACAAATCCACCCAACCTCATTCTTCTCTCGCCTCCATCACCATAAAACGTAGAAAGCCAGGTTCTATCAGTCGATAGGGCCGCCAGACCTCGCAGCACGGTCCCCAAGCAAGTCACACCACCTTACAGCTGATCTATCAGCACGCCACAACGGGCAATCAAGACTCTGTGGCGTCAACGTCAGGCGCAAATCATCTGCCTATCTGTATTTATTGATGTATACAACGGGTACTTTAAACGCGGTCGACTCGTCTCTCGACGGAACGCCCCTGGAGGGACGTGCGTACCTCCGTTCCAAGGACATCGTCCGCGTGTTACTGTCTCTAGCGGCTCAGACCGGCTTGCAGCCATAGATTGGTACTTCTTTTCCGGTGTAGCCACCGTCCCCTTTGCTATTGTCCTTATCGGAAACCAGTCCTGTGCGCGGGCAGAATGGGCGAGGAGATAGGCCGATAGATCACCAGACACTCCGCATCGAGCCTTCGTTTACAACGGACTTTGAAGGCTGCTAGCGATGCGCCTTGTCAGAAGTACGCCGTTGAGCAAACCGGCCCGGTCGAGGTGTCCTAATACTATCCGGTGTCTAACTTGATTGCTCCTAGCATCAATCCTGTTTCTACATAATGCTGGGGACATGAACTATTCTGATATTTATCAGTCTGACTTTCCCACATTGCATTTGCAGCGTAGCAAAAGGTACTCGGGTAGTCGAAGAATTACTGAATAGATATATAGCTCAGGGGTAGACGGTCTAATTAAGATCCGACTAATAGTGACTTTTTTTCGGAGAGATGAAGAGCATTAATCGGCCCTTGGTTGTTAACTTGCTGTATGCTAGCATTAACCTATTTTTGTAGATATTGCTGTCAGCTAGTGCATCAATATGGTAACTGGCTATGTCTGTAAATAGATGATATATTCTCCGTCTGATGCATATCCTTCAGTCCTGACGGAAGAAAGGCACCTGCAGTGATACCATTCTGCATATACACCGCTTCTATAGCAAGGAAGTCTCTGCTCATTGCAGCACGTCTATCTAGTTGATTGCCAGTACTGCATCTTCTAATGACCAATGCCTGCATTTCGTCCATGTTAACCACCTCGAGAGTCAGCCCATGAATTAAGACTATACACGGCAGAGATTACGCACAATCTCGCACAAGGAGGCAATAATTGTAGGACGTGGGTTATATTAAAGCATATTATCATGGCCCTACGCTTTCTCGCAACAGGTATCAGTATGTTGACTTTTATGCGTGTAACAACTCGCATGCTTTTGACTTGTCTGCAGCCATTGTTCCATTGCAGAATGAAGTTCCATAGATGGTACAGTAAGCATCACCTACGTTCAATACAACTCAACTGATGGATACCCAATTTTCATAGACCTGCAAAGTACGTTTTGATTTATTGGGCACTGCGGCCCCTCGCGGTAGAACCAATCTCTACAATTTGACATCGACAAGACAGTGCAATTGGACCAAAACAAACTCGAATATCTGTCCAGACCTTTAGTCATCAGTCGTTTTCTTACAGACAGTATGTGTGCACCCCAGGACAAAAATGTATCAACATGAAGGAGTTGTGACCAGAACACAGGTATATGCAGTAGTGTTTACATCTCCGGGAATGAATCTAAATCTAGCCAGCGCATACTTCGCATCCTTACATCAACATGCTGTCTTCAAAAGCCGATCTGCCATTAAGCCTGAGATCTCCAATAGGAACCGTCATATTGAGACAGAAAACCATGCTGCACATGCCCCCATGCTCCGTTACATTCGATCTAGTTTAGATTCTCGGTTGCAGATGCCGTCATACCTGGATTCAAAGTTGCGGTAAGCATAAACAACTCATGGCTTGTCTCTCATGCCCCTGCGTCCGGAAAGGTCTTCCGGGCCGGGTACTCAGGCCCGATGGATATTAATGCAAGGATGGAGTTTGAGGGTAGGTAGCCCCTCGCATATAGGAATAGATAAAGCTTCCCCGGTCTCACTTTAGTGTAAACGCATTGTGTAGGATGTGCTAGTGTCTCGTTCAGTTGTGTTTCACTGGGGTTGCATGATGCAGTACCAGGGTCTTTCCGCAATGCCTGGAAACCTTGGTCAATGTCATGATTCTGACATGCATATATAGGTGATAGTGAAATGGCACAGAAGTGTATATGAAATATCACGATCTGCAATAGTTCCAGGAATATCGATGTCTTGGTGCCTTTTTCGACGGCCGTATACCTTGCAGGAATGGCACAGTCCAAGTTAAAAGATATCAAGTGTATACATAGTCTGGGCATGCTTCTGTTCAGTAGCAAAGCACTCATCGGTAGCACGATGGACCAGAACATTATTATTCTCAAATTGATAGCAGATCGATGCTATCACTTCATACTCAGTCAAAAGGCATCGCATGCATCGAATCTGGGAAAACCACATCCTCGCGGGCTGTTCATCTTGGAGTAAATTTTAGCTGAAGGACCTGAGAGCACGGAGAGTGCTCTTCGGAGAACGTCTCGACGAGACGTTCCACTTGAGTCCTTGACGGTATACAGCCGAGGAGGTAACGCTGAGGAAGCGCCGGATATATGGCTGATGGGACACGAAACGAGGTTCATCAATGGGTCATATCCATCTCGCGAAGGAACGAGGACATCAAAAGGAGCATTCCCACATGGAATCTCTTCGGGGTCAAGTCTGTACCCAGCACCTGGAGCTCTGAGAATGTTCTCAGGGGATCCACGAGCGACGGATGGAAACGGCGTTTTGTCACTTCAGGGACGGCATGGGTCACCCAGTGGCTCGAGCCTGGGTCTCCGTGACCGGAAAGGCAACTGCCTCATCAACGAGTCAGGTTTCATGATGTCCTCCTGTCGTGGTCAGGATCAGGTTGATGCTTCTCACCGCCGCGGTCTGTGACGCCAGTACCGAGAAATCCGCCAGGAACAACTCGATTGGCGTTCGGATACTGTCTGTGAGTATGTTATCACTGCATTCGATGGGTTGATGGCGACAATAACTAGGGTGTTACTGTCTGTCGCAAGCAGGTAATTCCGGCCACTGTGGTGTCGGACTCCGGGTGTATAATGGTCTCGTTGGACTGAAACCAATCAACAGTGGGACGGACGTCAATTATAGAAACAATAGTATTCTCAGAGAGTAGCAGGCGGGTGCAATAATTGAGGCATTCGAATTACGAAGTGTAAGTTCAATAGCTCTACTACAAATGTAAACAGGGGATCAGGAACAAGGCGGAACGCCCTCCGCGTTGAGCCTACATACCTGAACCGTGGCTTATTTCTGTTGGTTTTAGCGAGCAAACTACCCCAGGACTAGGCGCAATTATCGTGCGTGCCTATGGAAACATATTGACGTAGACAAGTAGGGCAACCTTCAGTATCCAAGTCAGATCAACAACCTCAAAAGTAGGATCAGTCGCAAGTCCAGTAGTCCCCATGACTCGGCACAACTAGTAAGACAACTCCCACAATAAAACCAACTAGTCATCTACTCCGTACATAGTCCAGCGAAAACTTTGTCCGAACTATTCGTATCCACATCCAAACCAAACCAGCCTGCATGTGCATCGAGTAATCGAACCAGCCCAGTGGCTCGGGACTTCACCTGTGGTACCCGCAAGATGACGATCTCCGATCATCCCGTTTCCCCCTTTCCTTCACGGTTGCTAGTGTGGCCCAGGTACGCGGGCTGGAAGACTGGAAAGACCGCGAAATCCCTTCCAAGGTTCCTTCTGCCCCTCCCCCTTTTCTGGGGCTGGTTTCCGGCCCCCCTTTCCCAGCTTCCGGCGCTGAACGGTTGGTGCGATGGTGCGCCGGGCGTCACAGGATCGAACTTTCCCGCCCCCGTGGCCTTCGAGAAGTCTTCTGGTGACCCGATCAGTCGATTTGGGTGGGGGCGTGGTGGACGGAGTTGGTTCCGGGTGTCTTAAGTTGGAGGTTATTGAGAGTTACGTACGGAGTACCACATTGAGCACTCCGAAGTGCTTTGTATGGTTGGTTGGGGGTTGCGCGGCGATTGGACTCGCCCCTGTTCCGTGGTGGTTTCCTATTCGTGCTCCCAGCTGTTCCTGCGTCTTGGTTGCTTTACTAGAGCGATACCCTGTTGGTCGTGAAATGAGTTGTATCGCGCTATCTCACTTGTGGTCTCAGAAGGCGGGCTACGCGGGGGGTTATAGGCTCAAAAATGGAGCGTCGAGACATCTCATTAATCGAGGATGTGCTTCGGGTTGGTTGTAATCGTCAATGTGGCAGGGTTGTGTGTTTGCGCGGAAATATATATCGAATTGGGTGCTAGTCCGTTGTCCGTTAATGAATGTATATATTTATAGACTACAAAGTTGTTCATACCACCCGTCCACATTTCCGAATGGAGGTAGTCATATTATCCATGAATTATTCTACTCTGCAATAGTTGTAGCATCAAGATATAGACATCTACATTATCGATAAGACCCGATATCAGAGCCAGGCGGATGCGAACCATGGAACGAAGGAACCTCATCCGCGATCTCTGATCTGGACGGCCGGCTACCATGGTTCACTGCGCGGGTTGACTTGATAATAGATCTCGGATCACCTCTAGTCAGTCCAACAAGTTCATAAGCTGTCTACTTCGGCGCTTAGGCATTGTGCATTTGACTACTCCGAATATTTCTTATCGGTGTCATCGCGGCCTCAGGCATGATTAGGTCAAGTTTCCTTTAGCGAACGCACAACCGTGGCAATATTCCGATTGAAAAGGCACAGAACAAAATTCCCCTGCGCGTGGAAATTACTCTCAACCCGACACAGTGGGTCCAGACCAGCTATAGGCCTCGCTTTCTTTTCTCTTCGAGAACATCCAGCGCAATGCGGCCAAGCGATCAACCGTCTTCACCGACAGGACAGCAGACTCGGCGCCAGGAAGATCCCCTTCCGACGCATCGCCTGGACAAGGCTAGGTGCAGACAGACAAGTACGGTGTACTCCGTCCAGCTCCCAAAGGAACGAAAATCTCGACCCGCGTATCTGTCGTCGGGACGATGGTCGACGGCCAAGACGGTTTATGGTGCTGCCGATGGTCGCTAGCGCTGGGACCGGGGCGTCGGGGAAGTGGTTCCTGGAATCCTCCAACGGTGCTTTCGCTCTTTTTCTCCTGTGTGGATGGGATGAGTGGACCCGGCGGTGGATCGAATCGGGCTTCCTGGCATGCCAGGTCCCATCTGGCGATTGAAGATACGGTAGGTGGTTATTCCTCCGATCCTTTGGGTTTGTTGCTTTCCCTGCTTTTCCCTCGTCGGGTTTGGAAATGTGGATGGATGGATAGCTTCGCGCGGTGATCGACTGATGGCGTAGATCGGCGGTGTTTTCTGGGTCGGGTGCGAAACGAGAGCAGCAGGCAGGTAGGTCGGTTCCTTGGTTCTAGGGGCTTTTCCATGCTTCCTTTCTTTTCTTTTGTATGTGGATGCTGTATCTGATCTTGAGATGCCACTGCTCTGCACAATGATACAATTGATACCTCTATCTGTACACATCATCTGCCCACTTTTTGACAGAGCATCGCCATTGAGCAGTGACTGCTCGTAGTCTAGGTACGTGGGTTATTGCCAATCCCAAGAACTAGACCGCCAGCTCATCTCCACATCGTCTTCGCAGGGGTAACCATATCATTCAAACTGGCAGGGATTCCGCCACTGGACGGTCTTCGCTCCAACAAGTTAGACAGATACCCCGGGGGATATTGCGTCCAAGGTGTATTCCATAAAGTCCATCGTCGCCATTGCCATTTACTCGTGGTATGCTCACGGCGCTAAAGCAGTGGATGCTCGATGGAAAAGTAGCTAGAACGGAGCCGTTCCTATTGGATTGCTCGCGGATGTATGTACCAAGAACAAAGTTCAACAACGGTCCCCCTTCACCCCTTTCATGATCTACTCCACGAAACACTCAAATGGCCAGGTAAACAACCAATGATCATACTCCGAGTAGTCTACAAGGTCAATAACCACGAGAAACACATCCACATCTGGAATGGAGCTACGACCGGAATGATCGATAACGAGGGTAGAGCAGATCGGTATGTACGGAGAATTCTGCTCTATTTGCCCCTCCCTTTCTTCCCCTCCCCCTCCGGACCCATGCGCGTGTTGATCGGACACCGCATGTCTCTGATGTTGTTGTAAGTAGATAGGTAAGTACGTCGAGCTCGAGAGACCTGCCTTGAAGAGTCTAGATACGAAGTACCTACACCGACTGTTGCGCTGTCGCAATTAGGGCTACGACGCGGACCCAAGACATGCACTACACGCTTTAACTCGTTAGTCTATCGACCTTGCCTGCCTACCAGCATCCGCGCAGGCAAGGTCGCTCATGAACCCACCAATCCGATGACGCCGTGGGCGTTACTGGGTCGGACCGCTGCAGGGCCGGCAAGTGGATCGACACAGTATTTTCTTCCCTCACGTTGGATAAATGGGAAATGGTCGTCGCAAGGAACAGAAGCTAATCCTGCCAGGATTGAAACCTTCGACCCAATGCGGTAAGAACCGACGGGCCGAGTGGGCGAGAGTGAAGAGACGAGGAAAAATTTGAGAGGCTGGACGTGTGACAGAGGGCTTGGGCCGAGGTGGATGTGGATTCTTCTCAAAAGCGTAAGCTCGCCGACTCACCGCTCTCTCGCATCCCCTGGCAGTTCAAAGCGGTGAGATGGTCTTGCAGCTGATGAGGACCTGGACCTGGCCGGGTGGATTGACTGACGTCGCGTCGTCGGGACCAGGACGATGGCGGACGGACTAGCCGGGTATCTCGGTTGGATGCATCTGTTCGACATACCTGGACGGGATGAGGAAATACAAACGAGGCGGAAGAACGGAGGAGGCCATGTCGGGTGCTACCATGTCGGGTGCTACCATGTCGGATAGAAGATGATTGTCTGGATAATGAAGTTGCCAGGACACTGATGGATTGACCTGCAGAGAAGGAGAGAAGGAGAGTGTCGTATGCGATGAAGAGGGCATCGGAGGTCATGTGGGTTACCCTAGTAACTAACCGTGTCTGAGTCTGACGGGTTCTTCGGGGTCCATCAGACGCCCCACTGCGCCCTCCAGGTTCTGTGCCCACCTAACGGTAGGTCCCTTCAGCGGGCTGAGGGTCAGCGATTTCAAGCGCAGCAACGCTGTTCACGACGCCGCCCGAGTGATCAGATTGCATCGATCACGGCCACCGCGTGTCTATCGAGCAGTCCATGATCGGGGACTGACTTGACTGGCAAGACATATAAACAAACGGTCAGACATCAAGAATCAGACCACCCCAAACAAAGCAAGGAACGAAGCGAAAATCAATCCGTGACCACACTAACAGCATCCATCTGACCTGAGGGCATATGTAATCGCAGCTCCAGTGTGGAGCCTCTCGCTCGGTGGAGGACACGGAACGAGGGCGCGTCTCCGAGTGAGGCTGGTTGACGCGCGACTGCGATTGCTTGGGGGGCGCTGCAGGCAGACATGGGATTGCCGATACTGGACGGTTTAGGCACTGCCCCGCCGCAAGATCCCCATGCCACTTATGCAGAGGGGGTGGATGGGATGGCCCGGCTGATGCGTCGCCCGCCTGAGCGACGGTCGGTACTAGTCGCGTTGGATTCTTACCCAAACCAGTAGCCGTGATGGCATTACATCCGTTCCATCTGGTGATGATGCAGTCTTGCGTCCAGCCTAAGTGGCCCCCCTATTTTTTGTTTTCTGGTAGCCTAAGCCCTGTGCCTCCAGCTTGCTCTCAGCTGCAGCGCGTTGCTGTTTCCTCCGTCCGAATCCACACTTCGTCGATAGATGGCTGTCGCCCCGGATGTGTAGGAAATTAACTCGAAAAAAGAAGATTGAAACGACAAAGCCTGCATCCAACTTTCAGGATCAGCTTTCAGCGCCGTTGTCTGGCCAGACGTCCGCGGAGTACAACCCGGATTGGCACCGCCGACCAAGCCACGACAGAAAGCAATTGCCAAGATCGAAGCGTCCGAAACATGATGATTCTCCAGAGGCCGAGGACAAAGTACGAGACGGAGAACCCCAATTTTAGTTAGAGATAGTCTGGTTTTACTGGTCGAGATGGTGGATGATCTGTCTACAACGGAAGGTCGATATCACATCGTCACCACAGGACGCCAAATTATTCTTCTAATGCTGCGTGGGACGGGGTGGCCTGTCCAGCCAAGCATACTTTTGTTCCTAGATTGTGAGAATCCATGTAGAATGACTGGATGTGCTGACGGTATCAGGTTTGGTCGTCTCTACAGAGTAGAAAGATAGGCCGTGGTGACGAATGACAGTGAAATCATTACATGAGAAGAACGCGTCGCGATTAACTCTCGCCATGACGACCGATACGGAGTCTGGAACGATGAGGGACGGAGCTCGATGGGACGATCCACTGGCTAGTTGAGGGATGATCGATGTGCTCTCTGCCAAACAGCTGGGGCAGGAAAACACGGAAGGAGGGGTCAGTGGTGGGTTCGGAGGGACAGGAAGCGAGAGAGGGGGGGCAAATGACTTGGATGACGAGGATTTACCGAGGGGCATGGGTGGCGGAGGGAAAGGGAAAGGGAGACGCGAGCCACCCCCCTTTGATGAAGGAATCTCTGGGAAGAAATGATCGACCACCGCAAAAATGATACAAAGAATGATCGATAGAAAGAAAACTGAAAAATGATAGTTGAGATGGAGGAATGATAGTAGGGGAAGAATTCGTGGTGGAAATGAAAGGAGCAAGCACACGAATCATGTTGACAGCCTTTGGTTCCGTGGCATTTGACGCTGTGGCATCCTTGTTGGAGGGGCAAGGAGGGGGGGGGGTGGTGGACGAGGGGTCAAAAAATAATAAATAAGCAAAAGTAAAAGTAAAAGAAAATTAAAGAAATAATTATCAAACAG
The DNA here is from genome assembly GCA_001931935.1 of Aspergillus aff. floccosus IMV 01167. NCBI lineage: Eukaryota > Fungi > Ascomycota > Eurotiomycetes > Eurotiales > Aspergillaceae > Aspergillus > Aspergillus aff. floccosus IMV 01167. The sequence continues at coordinate 64,422 of MSJE01000273.1, forward strand.
AAAATTATTCTTCTTATTGTATAATCTGGAGGGGCTGTCCGGTGGTTGTGCGTGTGATTGATATTGTTTCTGAATACTAGCTAGCCCTCTAGCCCTCCATATAGGAATTTCCATTACCTGATCAGGCATTGTTCCCAGGCCACAGATGGTTCCATGGGTCTGGCGGAACCCCGCAACCACTGTTCTGCAATGCCCGAGAGGGATGAACGATAGGGATGACGAAGGATTGCCGACCAAGACAAAACTGATTATCACCCGTCCGGAGTATAGGTCCAGTGTATGCTGGTAATGGACTCGTACGTACATACTTCGGAGGTTTCTCAGAATTCTTTAAAATCGTGAAGGAACCCTACTGTTATGAGAGGAACAAGGTTACATACCATACCAACTCGACCCACCGAGAGGGAAGGATGGATATGGGGCATAATCCGAAAGAGTGTCCTGTATTCATCCAACGCATCACGACATGAGAGGTGAGCGAGGGGATCAACGGAAGCAGGGATGAGGAAGTATTCGACGGCGGGCCAACCCTAGGGTAAGAACAAAAAAAAAAAAAAATAAAAATAAAAAATTGAATTTTGTGGGTATATAAGACAGATAATTTGGTCGGGAGATACATGCATATCTACACGGACAGCCGAAGATGCTGCCGTCCAATCCGAGACCGAGCAAACATTTTCTTTTGTGATTTATTTTCCACATTGGGTGGGGTGATTTATTCGATCTTGATCTGGCGTGAAGAAGCAGAAGAATACGGTGTAGATGGATGATCGATATTCGTACTTTTGTGCCTTAAGTATGCTGGGGTATCAACAATCCATAGTCTGAACAATATGAACAATAATACCTAATCATGACGCTTTGGACGGTGGTCGCATAGTGGATACAGCAAACCGACTGTTAAACGGCCGATTAGCGAATCTCGAAAGACCCCGGGTGAACCGGATTGATGGGATGGAAGAAGTGGACAAGTGCATCCATGTGGGCTGGGGCGTTTCTCTTTTCCTGATTGCAGGGACAAGAACAAGACTAAGTAATCGTCATAAAATAATAATAAAAAAAATAATAGTAGCGAAATACAGAAGATTGGGTTTAATGAAGAGGATTACGATGCGATGGGTGAAGAACTAAACCACAGAGGGGTTAGTCAGAGCGCCCATCATTGGTGGCGGGGGCAATAGTAGCCCCAGTGCGTGGCCGAAGAGATTCCCGGGTCGATTCGCTTGTTTCCCCCTCCGTCAGTCCCGCCGAGTTGCAGCCCCTCCTTTCCGTTGCTGTGCTGGACACAACGCGCCCGCCTCACTACGATCTTCGGTCCACGACCTGGCGCGCCTTGCCCACACTCCCCTCCCTTTTTCCCTTCTTCCCTCTTCTTGACCTCTTTCTTCCCTTTCTCCTCATCCCCCATTCAACATCCTCCCCCTCTTTCTCACCCATCCCCTCCTCTTCCTCCCTCCCTCCTCCTCCTCCTCTCTCCCTCGTCTCTTCTTTTCTCATCTTTCCACCCTCATCTACATTCAACATTATCGATCTTTTCTTCCTGGGTGGTTGATTCACTGTCTCTTTATCGTCCTAATCGGCAAAGCCACTCCTCATTTTCACTCTCCCCTCGTCCGCCTGTGGCTGGACCCCCGTCTCCCATCGTCTCCTCTCCACGCGATTCTCCCCCGCCCAAGGAATGATCAGACATCAAACTGAATTCTTGACATCTACCCGTCTTCAGAACCGGTGCGAAGTCACGAAAGGCACGATACCGCCGTCTTTTTCTCCCTCGTCCCTCTGATCCGAGAAGAAAAGAAAGCGTCGCCCTGCCTTCGTCGCACTCGCCCGAAGACATGGCTCCCAACGCTCCCAGCCAGGCCGCCAACTCTCCGGCCAAAAAGACCTCCGCTCCAGAGAAGAAATATAAATGCCAGTTTTGCAATCGTGCCTTCAGCCGCAGTGAACATCGCAGCCGACACGAGCGTTCGCGTAAGTCATCATCCCTCCTCCCATCTTTGCGCCGGGGGACTGCGCGTGGACCGACTGCGCGTGGACCTCCTTCCGTTCCATCCCCATGGTAGCTGGACCTCGAGTGCGACGCTAACATGTTCTCTGTAGATACCAAAGAACGACCCTTCAAGTGCCTCAAATGCCGCAGTACCTTTGTTCGTCGAGACCTGCTTCTCCGTCATGACCGTACCGTTCACGCCAAGGATGGTGGTATCCCTCTGGTTTCCGAGGGCCGCCGCCGTGGCGGCGCAGGTGTTCAGAAGCCCTCTCCTGCACCTGCACCCTCCAAGCCCTCCATCACAATCGATCCTGCTACGTTGGAGCAAATCGAGCAAAGCAGTGACGGTATGGTCGATCTTGAAACGGCAGCCATGTTGATGACAGATTTCCAACATAAAGCCGCAGCCGCCGCTACGAGCCAGGCCCACGATCGCGCGGAGTCGGATCGCTCCTTTTCTCCGGGACGCGGTTCCCTCCTGGATCCTCCCGTTTCGTACCTGTCGGGCAATGCGACTCTGCCTCAGATGCCGTGGGATACGCTCATGTCTCCGGCCGATACCAAGCACTTCATGTCCCATGGCACCGACTCGCATTTGCCCATGATGGACCGACATCCCGGTGACGTTCTGGCCCCCTCGCTGCATTCCCTAGTCAACTCGCTGCCTCCATCTGGAAACTCGACGCCAAATGCTTTGTCGCCGTACCCCCCGATGACCGGCCCCGTCAGCCCCGTGAACTACCGGAAGTCTCCGGGCCCCAGCCAGGCCCTGACTCTTCCCAAGGCGCCTCAAATCGCCAACGATCTCGAGCGGAACATGGTCGTGGAACGAATTCGTCATGCTGATGCCCTGGGATCGCTGCCTGATTTCTTCCAACTTCCCTCGACCCTGGCGTTGAACAAGTACCTGTCCACGTATTTCAACTTGTACCATCACCACCTCCCGTTCCTGCATCAGCAATCCTTCCAGCCCACGATGACCTCGCCGCCCCTGTTGCTTGCTGTTCTTTCGATCGGTGCCCTGTATGCGTTCGAGAGACAGGATGCTTTCATGCTCCATGTGGGATCAAAGATGCTCGTCAACCAGTTTCTGCAACACAAGGATAACTTTGACTCTCGGAAGTGTCCGTTGTGGGCCATGCAGAGCACCCTCCTGAACATGATCTTTGAGAGCTGGAGTGGTGACCCGAAGGGTCTTGAGTGGACTTGCTCTATCAAGAGCCTCCTCGCCAATGTAAGTTGACCATCGTCCCCTTGTAATTGACGTCCTCAGTTGCAGTGTCTGACTATTGTGCAGATGGTCGCTGGAAACCGTTATCAACTAAAGGTGCGTACGGAAGCTCGCGAGGGCACTCAGCCGTCTCGCGAGGAGTGGATTGAGGACGAGTCGTGCCGTCGCACTTATTATGCCGTGTACATCTTCTTCGGCATGCTCACCTTGACCTTCAACCACACCCCGGCTATGAGCTTCGATGAATTCGATAACCTGGAGCTTCCGTCTTCCGAGTCTTTGTGGAATCTCGATGTTACGGACGACGAGGCATGGCGCCGCAGCCTCTCGTCCGCTACCTCTCTCACTGTTCGCGAGGCCCACGATTGTCTCTTCCAGGGAGAACAGACTCGCTACAGCGCGTTTGCAACTCGCGTTCTGATCAACGCCTTGTTTCTCCAAGTGTGGAATCATAAGAGAAGCTTCGAGGCCCTCCAGGATGTCGTCACCGAATACAAGCTTCGTTTGGCGTTGGAGACCTGGGAAAACTCGCTCGAAGTCTGCGAACCGGAGACGATTGTGGTTCCCCTCAGTACGCCCCAGAAGGGACATCCCCTGATCTTCAACTCGATGGCGGTCTACCGGAACACTCGTGCTCGCCTGGAGGTGGATCTGAAGTCGATCCAGGAAGCCCTGCGTTATCACTCCCCCTACGAAGTCGCCGCAGCTATGACCGTGGCGCGGGAGAAGGTGAAGCGCTCGCAGGAAATGAACAAGGTCATCCAGTCGTGCTTTGAGTGTATTGAAATCGCCGCTGTCCAGGGCATCAACTGGGTCGCCAAGACATCCGCTACCAACTGGAGTGTTGAGCACCCGCTCTGCGGCTTGGATCTGATGGTCATCCTGAGTCTCTGGCTCTATCGCCTGGAACATGACGAAGAGCCCGCGTCGGAGGCTGAGATGGCCATCTACAACAAGGTCCGGAATTTGTTTGATGACGATGCTGTCGACGCCTTTGGTAAACTCAGCTCCACCGTGGCCCGTGTATGGGGTAACATCCTAGACGGTGTGGTAGTGTGGGGGTAAGTAATCCGACTCAATCCTGCATAGGATCTGATGCTAACTTGGTTCCCAGTATTACTAAGCTCATGGGCGAGTCGTTCAAACTCCATTCCCAGGCTCTGATCGGCTACGAGGATTCGCTGCTGCGTGTGGCCAAGGATCAACCTATCCACCCGATGCCGGCGAAGACACTTGCGAGTGTCGGGACTGCGTACTAAATTTGGGTATGCTTGAGTCCGAGTCGATCGTTTGATCTTCGTGCTTTCATTTGGCTATGATGTTCTGACGTCCGTCCTCGGACGTTGGTTCTATATACATAGTCCGCATTTTTCTCTGCTTTCTTTTCATACACTCGTTTTCATCTATCGTTTGGGACACTGGCGGGATTTCGGATTTATCGGCAGAGCGGGAGCAGGCAGGTTGGCGGCAATTTGGAGCGCTATGATCTGAACTGCCACAGAACCTGTTGGAACTCCCAAGGTTTTGTTTTTTGATGTCTTTCCCTGCATCTTTTGCTATTCCTGCTGGTTTCTTTTTTGCAAGAGCTCACAGGAGTCCGGTGTGGTCATTTCTCTGTTTTTCATGGGCAGCTTTCCCAGCAACATCTCGACACCCGGCTGGTCCTGTGTGTTCTTCACTTTTAGCACTCGGTGGAGTTGTTGTTTTTTGCCTTGTTCTCATTTGACCCCTACATAATTCTTAGTGCTTTCTTTCGATTCTGCACATCAGCGTGCTTGGTCACATTTCCCGTCGATTTTTGTCCCTGGCCATTTGATACCTTTGTCGCTTATTTTCTTCTACTTTAACTATTTCAAGTTCTCTTCTGCCATTCTTTTCCTATCTACCTTTTTTATTACCTTTTTTTTTCTTTTATTTTTCCGTTATGCATCTGATTTAATGTGTTAGAATTGTTTGATGTGTTTATGTTTATGCCCGTCTCCGCCTGTTTTCTCCCCTCTTGTTGTGCATTGTCTGTTGAATGTTTTGTTCTGTTTCTTTTTGATGCTCGATCTTGGTTGTTGCGATGTCTGTTTGCGTTGTAGTACCCTGTACTATATAATCTGGCAATATACGTGATTGACGGGCATTTTGGTTCTCCTCGTAGTACCTAGTAGGCAAACGAAGGTAGTAAGGGTAGATAAGTGAAGGCTGCAAGCCAATCCATAGGTCGAGTATTATGTTAGGATTAAGTATGTGTATCTCTATCTAATCATTATGCGTATGTGCACGACGCATACTCATGCGTTCTAAGGTCCAAGACATCACGTACAGATTGGGTCTGCGAACCCTCTCGTCCAGCCAAGCGACCCAGCAATGACGACAAAAAACGCCAGTCCCACGGCGATACTCATCAGGCCGTAAAAGTACGCTTGTCGTCGGCGACTTAGCCCATTTAGCTCCGCCACCCAGGTGCTCACCGTGGTGGTTGTCCCACAGAACCCGTCCTGGACACCCTCTAGGACCTGACAGCTCGTCAAAACGGTCGCCCCGATGCCCGCGACGCGCTGCAGATCGAAGCACATGGCCAAGATAATGGTACCGAAGACGTTGACGGCGAAGGTGCCCAGCGGGAAACTGGGGATGCGGGCGTTGAACGCCAGCGACACGTAGTAGCGCAGGAGACAGCCCAGCGGGGCGAAGACGACGGCGAAGACGGCGCGGCCGCGCCAGTGCTCGGGGCTCGCGTCGTGGCGGTCCGGCGGCCAGATGGCCAAGAAGACGGCGCCGAGCCAGCAGCCCCAGCCGAGGAGGACGAAGAGCGGGTCGAGGACGCGGCGGGCGAAGCGGAAGGGCACGGAGGGGGTGAGCGGGTCGAGGGCGAGGGCAATATGGGCGCCGAAGATGAGCGCTGCGAGACTGAGCGCGACGGTGGTGAGGATGACGGCCAGCAGAGCCATGAAGCTGTAGCCGCCATTGCGCGGGGGGATGGAAGAGGCGACCGTAGAGGGAGTGGCGAGGTCGTTGGTCAGGGCGAGGAAGACGTCGCGGATGAAGGAGGAAAAAGAAGTGAAGCTGCCGCAGAAGCCGGTGGTGAGGCCGATGTAGAGTGGGATGGTCTTCTTTACAGATTTGTGGCGCGCGGAGGCGGCGGCCGATTGATCGGCCTTGGAGGTGGAGGTAGAGGGTGTCTGGCCCCATTCCTCGCGAAAGAGGTTCTTGTCTTCAAGAAAGAAGCCCATCAGGAGGGAGCCGCCGACGTTGGCCCAGAGGACGCCGGTGACGACGGGCGCGCCGGGGTAGAAGGTGAGGGCTTGCAGGCCGAGGCGCGCGAGGGTGCCGAAAATGGCGAAGAAGACGAGGTAGGAGAGCGTGAAGAGGTGGGAGAGGTTCTTGGATGGCGGCGTAGTCTGGAGAGCCGGTCGTGAGGGGTTTGGCTCGAGAGGCCCTCCTGCGGGCTTGTCGGAGATTGGCGGGAGGTTGTATCCTGACGACGACCAGACATTGCGCTGCGGAGCGGCCTCGGAGGTGGGAGGCGGGGCGGTGGTCTCAACGGGACAGGACTCGTGGTCGGTGGGAGGAGGGGGCGACATGGCGGGGGAGAGGGCAGATGTGTTGTCGCATTGTTGGGAGGAGAGATGTTGGAAGAGTAAAAAAGGTGGAGATAGAAGGTGACGCTGATGGTGGTGAGGAGGGCTGAGTCAGCCGCGATAAGATAAGAAGTACTCCTCACGCTCGATTGATAGGAGAGGTACATCCATGTCAGGTAGCACCGCAGGGCAGGTGACTTGTTCCCCTCACTTCTTCTCTCTCTCCAACCTCTCCTCTCCTCTCCTCCTCATCCTTCCCACCGTACTCCATTCTCCTTCACCATGGCCCTCCCTTCCAACGTCCACATCTCCGTCCACCCCTGCCTCCAGGCAAAGCTCTCCCTCCTGCGCTCCAAGTCCACCACCACGCGCGAAACCCGCAGCCTCGTCCATGAGATTGCGACCATTCTGGGCGTGGAAGCCTTTGCCGCTTCTCTCCAAAGCGTCAAAGGAGGAACGGTACGGCATGGATAGTGTCGAGATTAGATAGCCAAACTAACCGAAGTATAAGGACACCACCCCGTTAGGCACCGAATACGAAACCCAAGTCATTGAGCCCGCAGACGTGGCTCTGGTGCCCATTCTCCGCTCAGGGCTGGGCATGATCGAGGGTAACTCTCCTGACTCCTAGTTGCCGCCGTACCATGGCAATGAATGATGGTAACACTCCCCAGCAATCAATAACCTCCTCTCCTCAACTGTCCCCATCTACCACCTCGGACTGTTCCGCGAGAAGTTCTCGCTCCAACCAGTGGAGTACTACAACAACCTTCCTTTCCATCGACCGGACGCCTCGTCCCCAAACGCCGTGAACACCGCCGCCGCCAACACGGCCATCCTGCTGGATCCGGTCATCGCGACGGGCGCCACCGCCGAGGCCGCCATCCAGCTGCTGCGCGACTGGGGAGTGCAGCGCGTGGTCATGCTCAGCGTGCTGGGATCGGACGCCGGGGTGCGGCGCGCTGCTGGGTGTTGGCCTGAGGGTGTGGAAGTGTGGGTGGGTAATGTCGATGCGCAATGCGACGAGCGTGGCATGATCCGCCCGGGGCTGGGGGATATCGGGGATCGGTTGTTTGTGGCAATGGGGAAGTAATCGTCTTTTGTGGCGCCGTGGTGTGGATGGATTAAATGCACATCGAAGAGGCTCAATTGTCAAGGTTATTGATTAAGGATCATCATGCATAGCTCACTAGATACATCGACGACCGAGTATATCACGACCGACCGGAATCGAAACAGGTAAGGTAGGCGAAGTAGGTATCATGTACACGTAGAACGTAACAAACCCCAGTCTATACAAACAAGGTGGGTATGGAACCGGCTGAACAGCGGTCCACGAACAAGAATATAACTGAGAAAAAGAAAAGGATGGATTCCACCGCAAGGACCCCTAGCCTATATCCAAACATATTAGGGGGACCTCGCGGCGGACCCATGTATGCACGATATGCAACCGCTCGTTGAAACAAAGGCGCAATCAGGCAAGATGATCGCAAAGTCGTTAAAGATGAAACTGATGAATGGCAAAGAATAACTCCGAATGCAAGGTATGCGAAGGTCGTCGAATCGAAACGAATAAGTCAAACGGCAAGGCGCAATCACTCGCTGAAAGATCACGGATGATGATTACAAGGACCGACCCCGGATAGGCCAGACGGTCACCCCAGCATAACCGCCGCCAACGCGGTACAGGTCAGCCCGATGGCCATTCCAATCCACGGTGTCTGGCCCAGGGTGCCCTCGCTGCGCGCGCGTAAAGATTTTGTCATCCCCGTCGAGGCTCGGAGGGAACCCAGGCCGATGGACCCCCGCAACGGGGCGGGCCATTGCTCGGGCACGGGGGTTGCGACGGGATCTTCTGCGACGGAGCCAGGGACATTGGCGGGGTTGAGGACCTGGACGATCTGACGGACGTCGACAGGAAGGGCGCGAGATTCATCGTCGGCAACGGCGGGCAGCGGAATGGGTGGGGTGATGTTGGGGACGGAGGGACTGGGGGCCACGGCGGCGGGCAGCTGCTCCGCAGGAACCGCGAGAGCTATCGTCGGAGCGAGGCAGAGCAGTAGAGACGATTTCATTTTGGTTGAGGTGATTTTGGAGGAGGGAGATGGGTGGGTTGCGCTGTTGTTCCGTACGGCGACGGGTTGGTGTATCGACCCAATGAGACGCGCGTCGCAAGTCAGGAGAAGCGAGGAGGAAAACGAGTGACTGGCTGGCTCCTGACCGGGGAGAAGGCGGAGAACGGAGGGTAGTATGGGGATCGAGTGTGGAGGAGGAGGAGAAGGGGAAAGAGAAGAGGAGGAAGAGCAGTGGTGAGGATTAAATGAGGTTGTACTCCGTAGCTGGAAAAAGGAAGAGAAAAAGGAGGAAACGGTGACAGCGAGATTATTTGGTGGCATTTCGCATTTCTCTCCCTCCCCGTTGGGCCTGGAAATTAGTGGAAATTTAATTCCCGTTAGTGTTGGCAGCTGCGGTGCTTGATTGGATGGCCGCCCCACCCTGTCAGCACGGGCAGGTCCTAATCGGGGGATAGTGGGTGCCGATCGGGCGTCTCGTGCCACCCACCCGTGGTCCCTGGCTGACATAAGGTCCTTGGGAGGCCCAGCCTGCAACCGGCCCACTGCCGTCCTTGGATGCTTTTATCAGGGCGATGGGCGGATGTCGTCCGTAGCAAAATTCTGAAATTTAGCAGAGACGAATTTCCCAAATTGACGATAAGAGCGTCCAATCAGCCCGTCGCAATATGCAGTCCGATATTGGCCTGTTTCACCCGCGGTTCTGGCCCGGTCGTCCAATCAGCCACCCTCGTTCTAAGAATAGCACTCTATTCAAGCTTCTGGCCATTCATGTTATACATTGTCCATTGAACATAACGGTCTATTCATGATTATTGCCTACTATTCTCAGCATCTCTGATAAGATCTTCATCGCCAAGTACCAGCTACCAACCCATCTCAGCCAACAGCACTGTTGTCATCTCCTCCAGCCATCACCTCATGGATCGACGCTGACCCCACGAGAGTCAGCGTCCTGCACCCTCGACCCCTGTTACGCGTCCCTCCACAATCACTATTACTTCCCTTTCGGTGCTCAGACATGCCCATTTCCAGCCGCCCTGTAGACCCTGGCGCATCTATACACACTTCCCACCAGAGAGACCCCTCCATTGGATGTTTGCCATGTTCTCCAGGGCGCTTTGAACCCCAACACGTCATCTTGCCGATATTGCCTGTTGTGGCCAAGTTTTCGACTGCCCAGCTCACCTCCTCCGTCATCTCATGACTCGACTCCACTCGACTGTTACATTCGGGTGGACCGGTGGATCAGATCATCGATCGTCCGAAACATCCTGCGTCGGCTGTTACTAGGGCACTCAGTCCATCGCGCACTCGGAGTACATCCAGAGTCGAGGGAGAGATAACCGATGCAATCTGATGTAATGAGTTCTCGAGCCCTATGAGAGTGCTGCCTCAGGCACCAACAGATCAACGCAGTATGATCTCGTATACAACGGATGCTGATCAGATCACTTCAATTACTTCAATCACTTCACCCCTTGATATCAACAAGTGTGTTATTCTCCTTCCCGGAGCTGGGTTCTCATGGCCTCTCCGATGACTATGCGACTCGACAAATCCATCCTGGATACAATTGCGACGCGATTCTCAAGAATACCCGTGAACCTATCGCTTCGCCGGTATTCACCATCTATCCAGAGACCGTCAACAGAATAATCGGCGACATGGTTTGATCCCATAAACAGACAGAAATGCTTTGTCATGATTTGGTGGCCAACGCTCAAGTACTAAAATCTCACCCCACCTACAGCGATAAAAAGGAGAACAGCGACGAATCCTCCTTTCCAACGTCGCAACCGACATCATGGTGACCATCACGGAGCACAATGTCGTCTACGCCGACGACAAAACCATCCATTATCTCGCCGCAGGTCCCTCCACCGGCCCCCTGATCATCTTCATCCACGGCTGGCCCGGTACTGCCATCACCTGGAAGGCGGAGATCGATGCCTTCGCATCCGTCGGCTTCCGCGTCGTTGCCCCCGACATGCCGGGGTACGGGCAATCCACTGCCCGCCGCGTGGCCGACGACTACTGCCAGGAAGCCATCGTCGCGGGCATGATGGCCCTGCTGGGCGACACGGGCCGCGACGCCGCGATCTGGGTCGGTCATGACTGGGGCGCGGGCGTCACCTCGTCCGTCGCGACGCAGCACCCGGACGTTGTCAAGGCGCTGGTCAACCTCTGCGTGCCGTTCCGTACCATCGAGCGCGGCTGGCCGGGCCTCCTGCCTCTGGTCAACCGCGAGCTGTACCCGGCCGACCAGTACGAGTTCGGCCAGTGGGACTACATGAAGAACTACGAGGAAAACTTTGAAAGCACCATCGCCTGGATGGACGCGGACGTTGAGGGCTTCTGCAAGGCGGCGTTGCAGCCCCGCGACGCCCCGCCCACCCGCTTTAATGCCATGATGGCCACTGTCCGCAAGACCGGCTGGATGGGCGGCATGCCCAAGCCACCTGGCGTGGATCAGACGGGGCCGCCGGTGCTGCCTGCGGAGGTCTTTGACTCGTTTGTGCGCGATATGCAGAAGACCGGGTTCTGGCCCGGGTCGGCGTATTACCTGCACCATGCGCGCAACGCGGAGTACAATGGCACGCGGGAGGCCAAGCTCGCCCAGCCGGTCCTGTTCATCCATGCCACGTGGGACACGGTGTGCGATACCAAGACGTCGCGACTCATTGAGCCCATGAGAGAATCGTGCAGCAACTTGACGGAGGTCACGGTGGATGGGGGCCATTTCGTTCAGTTTGAAAAGCCAGACGAGTTGCATGCCGCTATCTTCCGGTTTATTGTGGAGGAGCTGCCCAGCGAGTGGCCTGGGTTCTGGACGGCTGGATATACGAAGAGGAAGTCGGCTCTGTGATGTCCTCCTGTGGTATACTGATTACTGTGTAGTAACTGGCGGGGTGTATGAGCATGCACGAATGGCAGCACAATTGTAACAGCGGGATTGAATCTGCTATTATCTGATGTGTACGATCTCAGTCGGGTGCGTAATTGGGTTGCAAGGCTTTGGGGAGGGACGTTGCGATTCCGTCCTGGCATACAACATGTATTTTGTTATCATGAAGGTAAAATGCCTGCTTGTACATATTACAACATGGTATCATGGCTTTTCAATCGATAGCGTCCATCCCATTCTCACAGCATCTCCTCCCAGTTCGGCGTCACCGTAAACTTGCCGCTCAGCTGGCCCATCGCCCACACCTTGTTCTCTTCCTCGGCGGGGTCCGCTTCGTCCGGCGCCGTCGACACAATCAGCGCCTCCTGCAGAAAGTCCACCTCCGTCGCGCGATCCAGCTCAAAACTGATCCCGCCCCAGTCCATCGTCACGCGGCCAGAGGCATGCACGTTCAGCTTGCCCACGCGCCCCGCGCGCAGCTGCCTGTCCGTCGCGGTGACGATCTGCGATGCCTTCTGCCCGCCAGCTGCGACGTCCGCATCATCCAGAAGCTCCACGTCCTCCTCCCGTTTGATCGCAGGGTCGGTTGTGTCGCCAGGCGCAGCAGCTGTCGCGTCCGCGGCGCCCTTGGCAGCGAGATTTTCGCCGTCAGGCACGACCAGACTGGGCGTGATGGGCGGAAATTGCACCAGGAAAAGATGTCCAGCCAGCTTGTCCTTTGCGGCCTCATCTTCTGGGTCCTCCCCGTCCTTCTTCTCGCCGTCCACAGCGGCCGTCTCTGCGCCCTCCGCCGCCGTACCTTCTGGCTGTTCGCCCACTGCAGACGCCTCTTTTGCCTTGGCAGCCTCCTCCTTCTCCCGTGACAGCAGCTCGCGCATCAGCTCAAGGTCCTTATCGTGGCGCTCGTACTCCTCCACATCCTCCTTGGTGCGCAGCAGACTCTTCGGATCCAGCACAGCAGGCGCCTCCTCCTCAGGCTCGGGCTCTGGCTCGGCGGGCGACGACGCCGGCTCGCGCGACAGCTTCCGGCGCACCTTGACTTTCTGCTTGGGGAGGAAGCCGTCGTCGCCGCCGGCCTCGGCCTCGCCCTCCTCATGCGGCGCAACATCGGTCATCACGCGGTCCTCGTCGTCGTCCTTGGGCTCCTCCTTGACCCGCGGCTCCGCCGCCTCCGCCGGCACAAACAGCGCATTATCCGCCTCCTTCGTTTTCGCCTTAGCCTGCTCTCGCAGCTCCGCCGACTTGCTCGAGCTCGACTCCATATTTACGCTGACCACCCGCTCCTCATGCTCATGCCGCTCCACCCGCACCGGCCGCAGACCGCGATCCCCGCCGCCGCCGCCGCGGCCCTCACTCTTCACCGCCATCTTGCCCTTCTCCCCGTCGGCGGGAATCTCATCCTCGTCGCTGTCCAGGTTGATCTGGTCGATGCTGATGCGCACCTCAGTGTCGCTCTCATCCGACGACACGTCGCGACTCGCCCCGCGACTGCCGAGGTCAATCACGGACCGGCTGCGCCGTGACATCGACGACGCTCGCGAGTCCGCAAACCGCGCGGCGAACCCTCCGCGACCGCGGCGCGCGCCATCGCCTCGTCCGCGTCCTCCGCCGCGTCCGCGGTGTCCGCCCCGCCCGCGCTGGATGGCCGCCGCCTCTGCGAGTCGCTCGCGGTGCCGCTCCGCCTCAAGCTTCTCGATCGCCTCGCGCTCTTCCTTGCTGCGTCGGCCCACGGCGCGCGGCTTGTATTTGAGGGTCGGTTTGGGGGCGTCGCCGCTGGGGCCGGCGGGCGTGGCTCGTGCTGCGGATGGCCCGATGCTCCCCGAGGGCGTGCGCTTCTTGAGTGTTTGGAGGCGTTGCACGGGCGCGCGGGTGCCTGTTGGTGCTGGGGTTGGGGTCTGTGTAGCTGGTGGTCGGGCGGTGCCTGCGCCGGCGGAGGACGCTGCCCCTCGACGGGGAGGGGCCTTGGGAGGCATCGTGGTGTTGGGTGTGCTGTGGTTGTAGATGTGTCGTGGGTGGAGAGTGCGCTCGATTGGGGGTTTTCGGTGAGCGAGGAGGTGATGAGTAGTAGATTGAGAGGGAGGAGAGTAGATTAAGGGAGTAGGACAGGAGAGAGAAGGTGTAGGGCGAAGAAAAGAATGAGTTGGAAGAGCAGTTGATATCAGAGTCAGAAGTCAAAAAAAAGAAGCGGTTCATCGGTGGGGCTATGTAACCATTACATAATCTATGTCCCTGCACAACGTATATGAGTATCAACCAGTGTTGAACATAAAGAGAAGCCAAGCATATAATAGTAAATAGATGAATAAAACAAAACTAATAAGGAATGTATATGACAAAGTAAGTCGACCGCAACGATATCAACGCCAAAAGCCACATCCACGACAAAGATACACAATCAATCAATCAACCCGCTCAGTTCAAACGCTAGACTTTCCATGATTTAGAAACAAGCCAATGCAGCAGCCGCAAGATGAGAAGGAATGTCAGGAGCAACAATGTGCTCGCACGCAAAGCCTGCACCACAAAACCCGATTCGACACCCACGTCGAACCAAACGAGATAGAACAGCCAACCGTGATACACAACCAGGGAACTTATCGGAATTTCTTGCTAGGTATATGCCATCGCTTTGGCCAGGGTCAGGGTAGATGAGACGATCACGTCAGGATAAAGAAGGAAAGAGGGAAGTCAGCTGCACTCGAATCGTGTTGGAAGGAGACGTATCATGCGATGAGAGGATAGCCACACTCTATGGTCGCCCGGAAGACAACGTTGCCGGTACGGCCATATCCATCCTCTACCGCTTGCGTTTCTTATTCTTGTCGGCCAGAGCGGCACTGAGCGGAGCTGCGACCGCCACCAGGGGCAGAGTGTCGTTGGTGGCTGAAGTCTCAAGGGCTTTCTTGACCGGGACCCCCATGTGGCGACCATAGCGGCCTTTGCGGCCATTCCCCTCGTCCTCGCTGATACAGCCTTCCAGACCGATGCCGGCATCCTTGCAACGTCCACAAGGACGTTGACGGTCGCAGCCCTTCTTGCTCTTGCGGCAGCGCTGGCAACGGGGCTTCGTCGACAGGTCCTCCTCGTCCGCCGCCAGCTGATGCTGGAAGTTGACAGACGAGGTGGGCGTCTTCCGAGCGGGGCCGGGGCTCGTCATCTGCGGCGACACCGCCGTTTTCTGGGTAGTAGTGGTAGTGGATGGCTTCGGCTTGCGAGGAGCCGCGTTGGACGTGGCCTTGCTGCTCTTGGGCGGGCGCATAGCCGACGCCGGCTTGGGTCCCCGCGCTTTGCTGGACGCCGTGCTGGTGGCCCGATTCTTGGGCTTCTTTGACTTCGGGGCAGAATCTTTGTACAAAGTGTCGTCATCAGTCTCATCCTTGATCACATGCTCGTTGGGCCCGATGTGGTGGGGCTCCTCGTCGTAGCCATCATAGCTGGCTTCGGAACTGTCGAAGCTAGGAAGGATATCGTCCAACCGCTTGTGGGTGTGTTTGGTAGCTCCCGGCGGAAGCATCGGGCTGGACTCTAACCGCTGTCGGCTTCGCGCAGGCAGGTCATCGTCATCTTCACTAAAGTCTTCGCCGTCGCTGGTGGCACCCGTGGACGACGCCGCATCGGCGGCTCCGCTGAAGGCGTCGTCGAGGGTAGACGCCGATGTACGACCATGGGAGAAATTCGACGCATCACCGAGACGAATCAATTGCATGGCAACATCCTCGTCAGAGATACAGCTGGCAATGGTGGGGTCGGGGGTAGGAAGAATCCCGGGTGCACTGCCCATGCCCGCCGGATTACTGAACTGCCCAGAAGACTGGGTCGCAGTTCGGTCGCGCAGGCTGTGCCCATGTTCGGGAACCATAGGGGTGGCATACATAGGGCCCCGGGCATGACCGTACCCATAGGCTTGCTCATTGTGTCCATAACTTTGCGGTGACGGGAGGGGCTGTTGGTAGTTGTATGGGCGCTGGGTAGGGCGGGCGAACGGTGAGCCGGCTCCTTCTTGGCCGACCGACCGACGCTGGGGGGAGATGGACGAGGTAGAGGTGGTAAGGGGAACTTGGGGAGGGACAAACAAAGGCAATTCCTGAATGGGCACAAATATTAGCTGAGGACATGGAAGCGACAGGTGGAAAGACCGTCAATCGCTCACCGAACTTTCAAACTTGGGCCGCTTCCGGCGACCATCTTGGAGGATATTCTCCATGCTAATATCTGAGCTACCGAGTTGCTCACTGCGGGACTTCTTGGCTCCTGAGACGGAGCCATAGCCCCCCTCGCTGTCGCTTGCGCCAGCGGTGGCATCGTCATGGAAGCTACCATGGGCGCTTGAGCCCCGGCTCTTGGATCCGGCCTTGGAGAGCTGCTTGTGCTGGGAAGCACTCCGGCGGCTTCTGCCGGATGGGGACATGCTGCGCTTCCGAGCGAGTCTAGAAGTTGGTCGTGATGGGGGTTGACCGTTGTCTAGACTCTGGGTCGGCGGCATGGCCGACGCCATCTGGAACGGCTCGCCAAGACTTGGGCGCTTGCGCGCCTCGACAGGCAGAGTGCCATAGTAGCGCTCGCTGTAACCTTCTGTATATGCCTGGACGGGAATAACCCGCACGTAGACAGTCATGTTGTTACGCAGATTCTCATACCTGGCAATCAGTGTGATCCCATGTTCATCCTCGAAACTGACACCGCTGGCAGTACCATCGTAGATCCCATAAAAATTCTTGACCGTAGTCACGATGGAATCCGTGGTGTCATGCGGATAAATTTGCACTCGCATGGGTATGCGAGCCCGCACTTTCGAGTTCTCATCGAGGAGAAGCTCGAAGGCCACGTTCTTGGGAACGGGGTGCTTGTGCGAGGACTCCTGAGGCGCGTGGTGGTCCATCGACGAGAGCGAGTCTCCCGAGTGCCGTTCATACTGGACAGCCTGCATGATGGAAAGATGCAGGAGGAAGGACTACCACACTGCTATTACATGGAGGAGGGTATCAACCGGCTGTTCGAACGACCCGGGGAGGAGGCGATGAGGGTGGGTGGGGAATGAGGGCAGAGGCAGCGAGGACGGGGGGAGGAAGAGGGTTATGGGTAAATTCCATCTAAACCTACCACAGCAAGGAGACCAGAAGGGTTCAGTGGATAGATGGATCACCCGCGATTATTTTAATGGAATGATCGATGGTGTACAGGGTGGTGGATGGGATGGAGACAACCCCAAGTCGCAAGAGCCGAAAGCGACTGAAAAGGGAAGAAACCGGCCGTCGAAAATCTGGAAGACCAACACCCAGAGGTTAGCACAATCCGGTCTATAATGATTCAATGGAGGAGGAGGATGGATTATGAAGAGGCCAGGATGGATTTGAAATGTTGACACCTTCCCTGTCGAAATCCTGATGGATTGGCAGAGTTGGGGGGAGGACGCAGTGACCCGACGTCTCGGAAGCCAGTGGAGAGCACCAAAGACACACCTATCACAGAATCAAGCTATTTATCCAGTGTCGCACCGCTACTAGTGATCCGAATCGACCGGGAGGATGTCGGCGATGGCTGTGGTCGAGGCCAAAGTGGTGGGTGGTGTGGGAGTGAGTCGCCTACGAAGCGCTTGGGCTATGTCAGCGGTGGCATCACAGACGTCGATCAACGACCGGAAGCGAGGAGGGTCAGGGAGGGAAGGGAAAGGCAGACGAGGGTGAAAACCAAGATGGGTGATGAGATAGACTTACCAGATGACGGTTGACTGAAGAGTGTCGGGATGTTGGCGAGGGGCGAAGCAGATGGGGTCGAGGAGAGAGGTTGAGGAGGGAAGAGGAGCGAACGAGCGAGAAGTGAGTGACTGAGTGGGTGCGGATCAGATGGGTTTCACCTAAAGCGAGCACGCCGGCGCTGGGGTCGGCGACATACAGGCCATCAACACCAGCCAGTCAAGTCGTACGTTGCTATTTCTATAGACATCTGCTTCTACAAGTCTCTGCGAATCGACTCCCATTTTCTAGCTGTTGTTCCCTCCCCTGTGTCCTATTCATCGCATCGCGGTGTTCCAGGATCGCATTGTTCCCGGATCGCATTACGACCACACCGGAATTTCGAACCCACCTTTCCCCGACAACATGAAGGAAAGCAAAGTTCAACCTACAAGATTCTGGATCGCTAATTCTACCGTTTTTCATCTCCAGACCCTTTCCTGCCTCTCATGGCCGATTGAGTCTCTGACCGGTCGGAATGCGACCAACGATGTCCCCAAGGTTGAGCGCTCCGGCTCCGGCGCAAAACAGAGATCATCGCCGAAAGCTTCGCAAATGGTTCTGGAGAGAATTGCAAGAATTTGCCTCCTGCGTAGATACTGACCGACTCGGTTTAAGCTCTTTTTCTCTCGCTCGCTTTCATTTTGTCTGTCCTAAACCCCGGTCAGACCAAAGCGACAGATCGCAGTGGCGTCAGTTGGCTGGTCCATCGGCGCGGCCACGTCGAATGACACTCCAGAACCCATCCGAACCCACTGCGAGGGGAAGGCGACTCCTTCCGTCATGATTCTCTACTCCTCCTCCTCCTCCTCCTCCTCCATCTACGGGAGATTTTCTTTACAGAACCTTTGTGAATTATAGCTCCCCGGGGCGCGGAGGCTTGTGCATATGAGCGGGAGGGAACAAGTAATATGACGGAGTCTTTCCCTGTTCGGCTGATTGCGACCAGCGCATATGATGGTAGACGGGGAGTCGAGGTGTTCCCCCACCACTAGGTAGATTAGAATCGATTTTCGGATGACTCGCGCGAGTGATGAAGTGTAACCTGAGTCTCTCCCGTCGCTTTTGTCTCTTTGTCCAAGGGTGGTGGACGACCGCAGTACCCGCTCGCCTTCCCCCCATATATACGTTGTCGCCCGACAGCCAACCACTCCAGCCTGGCGCGGTATGATGAAATTACGACCGTAGAAACGACTCAGCATAGTCAAGCGACAGCGCCCAATGGCATCCTCGTTTCATGATCTGCGCCTGTCCAGACTTGTCGTTCTTACCCCTCCTCGGAACGGTGACTACGTAAGGATCCCCCGTTCAACTTCGGCCACAGCGTGACAACGTACCGCGGGACAAGGCCGATCATCCTACATTCCACCTGCAGCTATCGCAGGTGGTCATCTCTCCCTTGTTTTTCAATCCTATGCGCAGGTCCGTTGTTGGGTGTGACGAGGGGTAGATTCCTTTGCTAGGTCCTCCTGTCGGACGTATCATGCGATGCGAGATGGGGGTTTATATCCCGGCGCATTGCATCTGCTATTATGTAGCTTGGTCGCATAGGTGAGAAAGAGAGGAAGTTCACCTTTGCGCATTAGCGATCGCATTAGGAAGCGACGAAAAGACCCTTGTGATGCGACCAGCTGGCGCAGAAAAAACTGCCGTTAGCCGGGTGGGGGGAAAGAAAGCGTTTGCTGATGGAGTCAACTAGTTCGTTGGATGGATAGGCGACTATTGCCGCGATTTCCTACAGACAGCCGAAAAGAAAATCAAATAGTGGGGTGTCCATAATCTGGGAAAATAAGTAGACAGAAGTGAGATCAGATCCTTTTCTTTCCCTTCGGAATTGGGAGCGGGGAACTGAATGAAGGGTACTGTAAATTGGTCCCCAGCGATCCATCCGGCTCACCGTAAGTTTGCGATCATGGATGTTTCATTATCCTTCCACCTCGGCGCCGTTAATAGTGGCGAATGGAGATCCCTCATTTCAGTCGCATGGTCTCACCGGCCACAATAAGATCCATGCTTTGGGTGACCTGACCCCCGATGCGTCTTTTTGCTGCGAGGTGGCCGGTGATGCCTGAGGACAAGACGAAGCTGGTGATAGGTACCGCCGGATCCGCGTCCCACATTTGGGGGGAAAGTTGTGGCTTTTTCGGCGATACGGGTGCGAACGGGTCATGCGAAGAAAAAGAAACCTGAATGCCAACCCCTCCGGTCCATATATGAGTAGACGCCATATCCCCTTCGACAACAACAGAGGGAGCAGGCATAACTCGTGGTACCTGATATATAATCTCTGATTCTCTCCCGACTCGTATGCTTGCTCTCTTTTTGATGCGACACCTGCTGAACACCGGGGGTTCCCATCGCAAAATGTCTAAGAACAGACCATCGGAGTCGCATCAGGCGCCCCATCTGGGACAGATGACCACGGCAGGTCAGGAGTTTCTCTCAACCCCAGATCTCAGTCTTCCAGGCATACCAAATGCGTCGCAATTGCACAGCGAAGGGCGGGCGGGAAGCGGGCGTTCCCGATCACGTGGAACCGCGTTTAATGAGTGTCGGCTGTGTGTCTCCCGGCGCGTCGGGGACAGCCAGGCGATTCGAGTCGCATACAGCACCACGAGGGGTATATGGGAGCAGGTAAATAGATAGTGTGGATCGCATTGAGATGGTGGGTAGCTGGCTTGCTTTTTATCCGATATTCCTCTCAGATCGGGGTGGTGATACACGGCAAAGAGCGGATAGGGCTGGCGGGGGGACGCGCCGAATGATGTCATCAAGAGGGGAAAGCCGAGCGACACAAACAACACAAACAAGGCAAACCGTACAAACGGGCGGCTGACCTCAGCATTCCGCAGCAACGCCGGAAGCGGTTTAGCGGGGCCGGCCCGTCGTTGGTAACCAAGTAAGGCAGTCATGCCCTTTCGTTTCCCCGGAGAACCTCCAAATATTATTGTTTGTCGCGGATTCCTCTGCGCTGCAAGATTCAAGATATTAATTCCGTCGCGATTCTCACTCGTCTCCCTCCGACAGCCTCTGCGACATCTCCATTCCGGCCCTCGTTGTCATCGGTGTCGTGCCCTTGTTCTTTGGTGCGGGCGGGATTGTTTTGGTTTGGCCGAACTTAGTATAACCTTAGTTGCTGCGACTGCGACCACTCAAAACTCCTTTGCTGGGAGCTGGAGCAAAGAAGTAAACAATCCCCATCCACCACCCCTCTCCCACTTCCCCCTCCAGAACAGCGCGCTCCCTCCGTCTGGTGAAGGGTTGCAAGATCTCTCTCTGGTACAAGATGGATGCCAAGGTACGTCTTCTTTGTTTTTCTTCGAGTTCTCTCTGGTTGCGTCGATCTCGTCGGAGATATACGCACTCTCAGCCAACAATGTCAACAATGCCGACGCGCAATTCTTCCACCAGCCTCATCATTTCTTCTCAGGTGTCGCCTGAGAACCCTGAATCGTTCGACGCTGACAATCATGCTTTCATCGCAGCCCCAGAGAATTCGCGTTCGAACGGACGAGAACGCTCCCTTCCCGCTTGCTACCGGCAAGACCGTTCACCAGCGAAACAAGTCCACCCCGGCCCTGTCAACGATGTACCAGACCGGCACCACCAAGATTAATGGTTCCCGGAGAGCCGCCTTTGGAGATGTCAGCAATACCACCAATTCGGTCCAAGGCAGTCGCGACGATGCCGCCCTCGCTGTCAAGAAATCGTCCAAAGCCCTAGAGAAACCAGCCGCCCTCATTGTCGAGCGCAAGGCATCCGCCCTCTCCCAGCCCGCCCACCGCCCCATGTCCACATCAGGCGTGAAGGGTTTGCTGAACACGACCACCCAGAAGCCCCTCGAGCAATTCGGAAAGACCGTCGGTCTACAACAAACTGCGAACACACGGAAGCATATTATCAAGCGCGGAACCGTCTTCAAAGACTCATTGGAGCCGTTGACTGAGAAAAGCGAAATCCCATCCAAGGAAATCATCGAACTAAAGGAAGAAAACAATGAGGGCCATCTCCCAGCGTCGTCCTCCGCGCCGTCGCAACTGGACAATCTCCAAGAGGCCATCGCCCCCTCCAAGGCATCGATTGACCTTGTGAGCAAGGTGCCGGACAACTCGGAGACTGAAGAGGAAAACGAGGTATCAAAGACGGAGGAGGATGACTGTCATGTCCAAGACGCCAAAGAACGCGTCAAGACTCAGGATTTAGTACATGATCATCTCCCAGCAACGTCTGAGCCTGAGGAGTACTGGGATGATGAGGAGGACGAGAATGAGGATGACGATGGTTACAACACGGCCAGATCGTACCGCTCTCGAGGTGATAACACCACTGGAGGAACCACGGCGGTTCTCTTCCCCAAGTTTACCCAGAAAGTGAAGCGGGAGCTGGCTCTCGCCAAACAGATTGTGGAGGCTACTCGGACGGTGGAAGACATTGAGGATGAGTTTTGGGACACGAGCATGGTCGCTGATTACAGCGATGATATCTTTGAGTACATGAAGGAGCAAGAGGTACGTCTCCACCGAACATCAAGGGGATCTGGTCTTTGGTCCCATCACTCACACTATTACAGATCAAAATGATGCCCAATGCTCACTACATGGACAACCAAGCGGAAATCCAGTGGTCCATGCGCTCCGTCCTTATGGATTGGCTTGTGCAGGTTCACCACCGGTTCTCCCTTCTCCCTGAGACGTTATTTCTGTGCGTCAACTACATCGACCGCTTTCTCTCCTGCAAGATTGTCTCTCTCGGAAAGCTGCAGCTTGTCGGCGCAACGGCCATTTTCATCGCTGCCAAATACGAAGAGATCAACTGCCCCTCCGTCCAGGAGATTGTGTACATGGTTGATGGAGGCTACACCGTCGATGAAATCCTCAAGGCGGAACGCTTCATGCTCAGCATGCTGCAATTTGAGCTGGGCTGGCCCGGCCCGATGAGCTTCCTTCGGAAGATTAGCAAGGCTGATGACTACGACCTCGAGACCCGAACTCTCGCCAAATACTTCTTGGAGATCACCATAATGGATGAGCGTTTCGTCGGATGTCCCCCGAGCTTTACCGCTGCTGGTGCTCACTGCCTGGCGAGACTGATGCTGAGAAAAGGCACCTGGGTAAGTTTGGATGTCACCCCACTCTACGCAATCTTTTAACCTCTTATAGACTCCTGCGCATGTCCACTATGCGGGCTACACCTATTCTCAGCTTCTTCCGTTGATCTCGCTGATGATGGAGTGCTGCGAGCTTCCTCGCAAGCACCATGCCGCCATCTACGAGAAGTACACGGACAAGCGCTTCAAGCGTGCTTCCTTGTTTGTCGAGGCTGAGATGAGGAAGGGATTCCGTCTCCCTGAGACCTCCAAGGACAACGCTGCCTCACTTGACTATTGGAAGCGTTCGTGATCACATCCACCTGGGTATCACTTATTTCCTTTGTATGTTTTCTTTTCATGAAGTCGGATGACATGAGAGACGTGGAATCACATCTGGTTGGAGAGGAGTTAAAAATATATGGTAATGCAATGGGTCGGGGTTCCTCACGGTTTTCCCAGTCATGTCCTGGTCTTCAGTTTCCTTTGTCTATCTTCTTCTTGCCCATTTTGAATTCTGTTGCCTATTCCCTTGTGTTACGACTGCACGTGTCCCCTATGTTGGTTTTTGCTCCACGGGACTTGCTTTTATGAAGGATTCGGCGCACTAATCTTCTTCCCTTCTGTCTATCCTGTTCGTTTTGGACCATTATCTGCTCTTGTCCTCTTCTCTTCTTATCTCATGTGTGCCCTGATTATGGTGTAGAGACTATCTAACTAATTGAGTTGGATTTATCTTATGGGTACTTTTGACGAAACCAGTCCTTTTGGTCTTCTCCGTGGTTAAATCTAAATCTAACACCATACTCAAGCTGTATGTCACCCGTTTATGTCTAACCAAAGTAAGTGATATATACCCATCCCAAAAGAAACATAGAAACCCAACCTCACTGATCCAACCCATTAAATTCAATCAACCTCTTGACAACCTCAATCACCTGGTCCGCCGTGCTATCAGTCCCACCACACTTGTCCTCCACAGCGGTCAAAGTAGGAGGGCGGTCAATCCGAGCGGCAATGATCTCATCCAGCATCATCCGCAATCGCGAAACCAGGACGCCGATGCGCGCCCAGCCGCGCAGGCGAAGCCAGCCGTCAACGATCAGACCGCGGCCCATGGTATCCAGGTCTATCGAACCGCAGAAGAGGAGGGCGTAGGCGTTGAAGGCTATAATCATTAGCATAGATTCACATGCTCTCTTCCGGGCTGAAGCTTACGGGTCAAGTCACGAATGAACACCTTGCTGGTGGCCATCTTGGTGAAGTAGCTGAGGTACGCGGCGGCGCCAGAGTAGCTCTGCGCCGAGAAGAGCAGCGAGCTGGGGTGGATGAAGACGCGGCCGTTCTCCTGGTTGAAGTACTTGATGGTGCGGGCGTCCGGGTCGATCTCCACGGTTCCGGTGACGGAGCTGGCGAACTTCTTGTCGGGAAAGGAGATCTGGGCGAGTTGCGGCTGGAAGGCGCCAGCGATCAGGGCGCGCAGGAGGCTGCGGTTGCTGGAGTTGCGGTTCCAACGCGGATCGGACTCGGCGTAGTCGACGGGGACGATGCTGGCGTCCTTGAGGGAGGTGAGGAACTGGGCCTTGTTGGAGGAGATGTCGCGGAGGGTCTGGTGGGAGAGGAAGTTGGCCGAGCACCAGGACTGCGTCTGCCAGTATCCGTGGGCTTGCACGCGCTCTGACCACTGCTGGTAGGCGGCCAAGTCGGTGAGGAGGTCGCCATCGCCGCGAGAGAAGGCTGCGCGGGCGGCGTCGGCCTCGTCGCGGCGTTCGCGCGGGGACACGAAGGGGCTCTTGACGGTGAGGATGGCGGCGATGGATACGCAGGAGTCGATGCAGCCAAAGATCGAGCCGTAGACCATGAGCTTTGCGCAGCGCAGGTCGGCCGGGATCATGGAGAGGTAGCGGCCCAGAGCTGTCAGTCGGTCATGGTCCAGGGCTCCGACGCGGTGGAGGAAGCTGAGAGCTCCCTCGACGGCGATGCTTTCGGGCGGGGTGATGGTATTTGCGAGGAAGGTTGCGACGTCGTCGATGCCCTGCATGGATTTGACGGACAGGCAGAGCTGCTCTAACGGGACACGGCGGATCTCTGGATCGGGGCGAGGGGCCATGTTTGCTTCGGCTTTGCGCGTGTAGAGCTTGTAGCATGTGCCAGCGCGCACTCGACCGGCACGTCCGCGGCGTTGCTTGCAAGCCGCTTGGGACGCCCAGACTTCTTGCAGACGCACCATGTTGTCCTTCGGGTCGTAGCTCGTCTCCTTGACGCGGCCGGTGTCGATGACGGCGACAACGTCTTCGATCGTGATGGAAGTTTCGGCGACGTTGGTCGCCGCAATGACTTTGCGTTTGCCTTTTGGAGGGGCAAGGAAGACGCGCCGTTGCTCGGCTGGTAGGAGCGAGGCGTGGAGAGGGAGGGGGTGGGCATTGGGGATTCGTTTCACGGCGTTTAGACACCGGTCGATTTCCATCGTACCCGGCAAGAAGATTAGGATACCTCCCGGTTGGTCACCTAGTTGGGCATCGATGTATCGAACGGTGGATGCGATGAGCTCGTAGTTGATTCCCATGCCGACACTGCGGAGGAGCTTGCCGAGCGACTCTTCGCCCTGAGACGATGGCATGTCGTCTTCGAAGTCCCGTTCGGTCAGCTCGGGCGAGAACCCTGTATCCCGGACGACGTCGTCGAGGTAATAGTCCACGACTGGGAACGTTCGACCAGGGATGTTCACCAGTCCCACGTTCTGACGGCCACCGAAGTACTTGATGAAGATATCGGCATCGAGGGTGGCACTCATCAGGATGATCTTGATATCCTTGCGGTGGTGGACGACGTCTCTCAAGAGGGCGAGCAAGAAGTCCGTGTCGAGACTTCGCTCATGGACCTCATCAACTACCACATGAGTAACATCGGAGAGAGAGCCTACCACATTGCCGTCGGCACCACTTGCAGATTGGATCCGACGAAGCAGCACACCAGTTGTGACGAAGGTGATCTTGGTCACGCCTGATTTGACCTTGGAGTCTCCTCGAATGACATATCCGACTTCATCACCCACCGAGGAGCACCGCTCATCACTCACTCGATCTGCTAGACCAAGGGCAGAGATTCGCCGGGGCTGTGTACACACAATGTTTGCAATGGCGCCCAGGCCACGCTTGATCATATCGTCCAGCACGAACTGGACAGACTGAGTACTCTTACCGCTACCAGTCTCACCAGAGATAATAGTGACTTGGTTCGTATTCACAGCACTTATGATGGCGTCTTGGATGTTCCATGCCGGAAGTGACTGGCGCTTTCGAGTCATCTCCTGTTGCGGTTTGGTAGCTTGCTTAGATTCCCACGCCTCCCGCAGCGAGACGCTCTGAGGAGACTCTGGCTGCCAGTTGAGCTGCCTCGCTTTCTTGCGCGATTGCCGTGTCGGTAGTTCCATGGTGGTTCCCGTCGTTGTCTCAGATGCAGTGACTGTGGAAATGTCGCGCAGTTTGCCTGGGTTTTCCATGACCAATGGTAAATGGCTTTCCATCCAGTCTAGGATATTATATATCATTGGCTCTCCGAGAAAATTGCCCTCGGCGTGTTTCACTGCTTGACGTATGGCGCTGAGTCGTATATAAGAAGGGATGCCCTTCGCCTGAATCGAGATGACAGGCACTGAAGACGGGTAATGTCCTGATGGTCTCTGGAATTGAAAGCTCAAAGTCTCGAACAGGTCCGACTCCTCGCCCTTAATCTCACAGACCTTGGGAGATTTTCGCGAATAGCGCTCGCCAAAAATAGCTTCCAGAGTTTCTTGTTCCTCGTCCCAAGTGTCCTCGTCAGAAGACGTAGAGCCGACTGGGGAAATTTCACCATGCACCAAAGTAGTCTGCAGGAACTCGGCCGCCGCAAGCTCATCGCCCTTGTTGCTGTCCAGAATCCGCGAGCAAATATCGGCAGGATAGCCCATAGAGGCGAGGCGTTTGATCTTACCCTCCCTTGCTAGGTCGTCACTAGCAAGACTCACGCCAGCAGAGTACCCCTCTGGCAGACACCAACTGGGGAGATCATCCTCGGGAACGTATATAAGAAGCCATTCAAGGACTTCCTCGCGATCCTTGCATGCGGCAGCGGCCTCCTCCACATGGCTGCGGCGAAAGCCCAGCCCCATAAACTCATCGATGATAGTCTTGCACTCGGATTCAGGAATCCGCACATTATACGGATTCCATATCGCATGTTGCCGCAGTAGTCCTTCAATCTCCCGTCGCACTTTGCCCCCCATGTCCACCTTGGGGGCGTTGGACCACAGCCTCCGTCCTTTATTGTCCCCACCGGACGATCCAAGACCCAAATCAATTCTGGTCTCTTTCGACTTGGCCTGTGTCTTTTCGCGCTCCTTTCGCTTCTTTTCCAGATCCGCAGCGGCGCTCTCGCGTTCTTGTTTCGCCAGAAACGGGTCGGCTTCGTACATCCACCCCTTCCCTTCCTTTGTATCCGCCGCCTTTAGCTGGGCGAATTCATTCTTCCACAGCTCTTTATACGTCGGTGGAAGCATCATGTGCAGATTTCGCATGTTACACACCCGGTAGAGCGCGTATGTTGCAGCGAAATGACGGGCTTCCAGTGCGGTAGCTTGCGCCGCAAGGTGCTTGTGGGACGGGGGCAGCCTCATCGGCGGCAGTGTGACGGTTTCTCGAGTCTTGGGATCGACGCGCTTCAGGATGACGGACGAAATGTAACCTTCGGGGGTTTTGCTCTGCAGCATAGAATATCAGATCAGCCAGCCCGTTCTGTCGCGCAACGTAGCGTCGCACAGTTCTCCAGCCCACTCACCATTGTATACTCGGGCTTCTCCCATTTCTGCTTCTGACAATGCTCCGACAGCATATTCACCGGCAACTTGCCGGTCCAGGATGCGCCCCCAATCATCTGCTTCACAGATGGCTTCTTGGGCTCCTCGGTGGGCGCCTGCGGTTTCTTCGCCGTTTCTGCCGACCGTTCGGCCGCAGCTTTGGCTTGCTTGGTCCCCGGTTTGGGACCCCCACGGGCGTCGCCCTTCTTCTTGGGGCCCATTGCTCCGTGTGTCCGGCGGTGTTCGAGTATGTGACGCCCGTGGAGTTCGTCGGTCTTGGAATGGGAAAAGGTTGTTGGTGGAAGATGATGTTGGTTGTCCCGCACCTGATTATTTTTCATTTGCGGGGAGATTTCCGACGGCGGTCTAGCTCTCCGCATATCTTCCCTTGACTCTCTTCCCAACCCAGCCATGCGACGACCACCGTTGGGGTTGTCGACTCCTGAGCTACGCTATCACGGTTAACTCTCGAAATGGACAAGGAGAGTTCCGCAAAGGCAAATTACACCGAGAGACAAGCAGCGAACCCCGCGAAGAGAGACGCCTGTACGTGCGACAGACATCCCGCAATGGATCGCAGCCTTCCACCTCACAGAGCACTACATCTCTCCCGCGCTCCATGATGCTAACTCTATCGCAGTCGCAGAGCTCCTAGCCCCCAAGCCTAAGCATCCAAAACCCAGCCACGACAGTCCCTCGTCTCTCAGCGCAAAACTGAAGCGCGCTGTCGGCGCCCGCGACGGCCTAGGCGCCTATATCGCCCATCCCGAAACCTACCCGGCCGGCGTCGTAATCTACCATAACGATGACTTCGTCGCCATCCACGACCTCTTCCCAAAGTCGACGCTACACCTCCTTCTGCTCCCGCGCGATCCGTCCAAGACCCGCCTCCACCCGTTCGACGCATTCGAGGACGTCGAGTTCCTAGCAAAGGTGAAGGCCGAAGCGAAGAAGCTCCGCACGCTGGCGGCCGGCGAGCTGCGGCGGAAGTACGGCAAGTTCTCGGTCCAGGACCGTGAGCGACAGCAGGCGCTGGATGCAGATCCGCCGCCGGAGGAGCTTCCCCCAGGACGCGACTGGGAGCGCGAGATCATGTGTGGCATTCATGCGCATCCGTCCATGAACCATCTGCATGTGCATGTCATATCGGTCGATCGATATAGTGACCGGTTGAAGCATAAGAAACATTACAATAGTTTCTCGACGCCGTTCTTTGTGCCGCTGGAGGACTTCCCGCTGGCGAAGGATGATGTGCGGAGGCATCCGGGGCGCGAGGGCTATCTACAGAGGGATTATGTCTGCTGGGCTTGCGGTGAGAATTTTGGCAATGGATTCGCTAGGCTGAAGGCACACCTGGCGGAGGAATTTGATCAGTGGAAGCGGAGGTAGGCTGATGATTGTCGTAATGTTTATGTAGTAATCGGCATGGGGCACGATCATTACTGTGTAGGTAGTTGAAGGGTCTGTTTCTGAACATTAATAGCATTGATGAGACCGGCGATCTTCGAATCGTGAACGCTGTCTTGTATGTGGTGCTACAGTAGCTACACTGACAAGGCCCAAGCATATAAATAAATGTACACGCTCCAGTCATATATAGTAGCGATAACTTTTGGCGGATCACATTCTCAGTCATCTACAGCCTCAAGTTCACTAGAATCAACCAGAAGCGACTCGTTGGGGCGCCATGACAGGACACACCAACCGGTCCTTCCGTGTTCTCCCTTCGTTCCATCTCGACCCGAAACCATGGCTGCGCCACTTAGACACGGGTGCGGGAGCGACCCTTGACCTTCCGGGCCCCAGGGCGGTTGATGTGGTGGTCGGGAATCCATTCGGCATTGTAGGTAGTGGCCGAAGAGACAGCGGGAGTCTCCTCTTCGGGCTTCTTGGCGGCGGCGGCCTTCTTCTCGGCGGGCTTTGCGGCCTTGCGCTTCTGGGGGAAGTAGGGGGCGATCCACACGGCGTAGAAGAAGTAGACGACACCACTGAAGGAGGCGAGGAGGAAGAAGTACAGGAAGATACTAATGCAGCCGGTTAGCGAACTATCGCAGCTTTGGAGAGGGCGAGCGAAAGAAACTCACATCTGAGGATCGAAGATGCTGGTCTCAGGTTCCACGACGCTGACAGTTCCGTTGTAGGCGTAGACAGTGAAGAAACGACCCTCGCTGTCGGAGACGATAGAAGCGAGGCTCAGTCTCAGATCCTGGGGGTGCATCTCGTTGGTGAAGCTGTAGCTCAGGCTCTCCGTCTCGCCAGCGGGGATCTCCACGCCATAGCGGGTCGCGGTCAGGTTACGGACGATCTGGCTGTTCTCCTCGTCCAGAGTGGACAGAGTACCGCCGAGGAAGTTCACCGTCACAGGAGCCGGCTCATCGTTGGTGAAGGTGATGAGGGCCTGAGTAGGGTGGCCATTGACCAGCTTCACGCCAAAGATCTCCGAGGCAGGGAAGGAGGCTTTGGCGGTCAGAGCCAACTGAGGGGCATCGGCAGACTGCTCAGCCTTCTCAGTAGAGTCCTAGTAATGCAATTAACCGGTTAGCAAACCCAATTGAGAGACAGACACACCACTAGGAGAGATTCCAGAACATACAGTAGCCAGACCACCACCAATCAAGGCCTGAACGGACAGCAAAGCCAACGACAGGAAGCTGAAGCGAGCCATTGTGACGGGAGAGTAAGACCAGAGATGAACCGACGGTGAAACGAAGGAGAGAAAGAAAGAAAGGAGAGGAGAAGGAGGGTGGAGGGAGGAGGAAGAAGAGGAGGAGGGCAGGTGTAGGATGTTCCAAACAGGGAGGGAGTTTGTATGGATTTCTCCACGTAGGCGTTTACACCGGCGCGCTGAGTCAGCCATTCCCCCATGCAACATTGTGAGTGGAGGACCCTTACCGCCTACAGTGCCCTGATAATCGCCTTAAAATCTGCAGGTCCAATGAGTTTCTATAAATCAATTCAAATTAAAATTATTATTGCTGTCAAGTGAAGGCAATCAGACTGGGGTGAATTCCTTCACAGTCGACTTTTCCTTTCACTTTCTTCTGTCTTTTTCTCCCGCCTCCCTCTATAAAACATCCCATCTTTCTCCATCGTCGTTTCTAAATAATACCTCTCCTACCGGTCTGAAGACTATCTCCGGGCCTCTCTCCGCAAAATCGCATCCCATCACACCTCTAAGCGCCCACTACACACCCATTCTAACATCATGACTGCATCAGCGTACTACGAACGCTATAAGCAATTGACCACCATAGAACAGGCGAAAAACACATTGATCGAGGTAGGCTGCCATTCCTGCTGATTTCGCATCCATCGTCGTGAAAACAATCCGTTGACCATGTCGATTTCCTCATTGTTCAGGACCTCCTCGAACGAGTGACCGAGCTTGAAGATGCATACAAACGTGAGAAATTAGACCGTGAACGGGAGACCCGGTTCAATCGTGATATTCAACTCCACGAGATGGAGCTGATGGATCAGATCTCCAGGATCAAATCAATTATGGTGCGCGTTGGGTACTCCCCCTTGTTGCGCGGCAGCCGGGACTAATGCTGTCATCGCGTGTATACAGGATCGTGAACCCTTCATAGTTGTCCTGCTCGATGGTGGCGGAATCATGTTCAAGGATGAATATCTGCAAATGGGAGCGCAAGGAGGTCGGAATGCCGCCGCAAATCTGCATGCTGCATTGCAGGAATATGTCACCGGCAGCTTCCCCGGCATCAATTCCCCCAAGATAATAACCAAGATGTACGTCAACCTAAAGGGCTTGGGTGAGCTTTGTGTCCGCGGTGGGATCACCACAGAACCGTCCTTGATCGAGGAATTTGCCCGGGGTTTCAACGGGAGCTTCCCTCAATTTGACATGGTGGATATTGGAGTTGACAAGGAGAGTGCCCATGATAAGATTGCGGGTATGTACTTTTTGCTCTCCATTGTGATGGTAATGTTGCTGACCACATGGCTTGCGTCTCGCAGAGGCCTTTAAACTTAACCTATACAATTGTCACTGCCACCAGATCTTCCTGGGATGCTCGCAGGACAACGCATACGCGCAGATTTTGAATGAAACATTAATCGATAGAGACCTCATAGGACGCGTGTCTCTGATTGAGGGGCTGCCGTTCGGATCAGAGCTGGAGGCAATCAAACCCTCTTACAGAATCACCAAATTCTCCGATCTCTTCCGGGATTCCAAGATCACCGTTTGGGCACCCTGGAAGGCGGCCGTCGCAAGCAAACCTCGTTCCCACCTCACTCCATCGCCGAGCCAGCTGGCCGCCGTCCCTATGTCACGCACCTCGACCAGTACATCGAACGGTAACAACGCCCACGTATCGACCGAGTCCATCCGTGCCCCAAGCTTGGGCGAATTCCAGGTGGTGCGATCGAAATCAACCGTTCCCCAGCCCCCTAAAATCGTGGAACGCAACAGATACGGCCAGCGTGTAGATCGATTGGATTTTAAGGCCATTCCCCGAGACGAGATCACCCGCCTCAAGAAGTTGAAGCTCTGCAATTTCTACTTTCTCCAAGGCGAATGTCCCAACGACAACTGTCACCATGATCATTCACGCAAACTGACCAAGTCTGAGCACTTGGTGCTGACCGCTATTGCCCGCATGACTCCGTGTCGGTACGGCTTAGACTGCGATGATCCCGAATGTATGTATGGACATCGCTGTCCGCAGAGCGAGCCCGGTAAAAAAGATTGTTTTTGGGGCGACAATTGTCGCTTCGATGTCTCTGCACATGGTATCGACACGAATATCGTCAAGGTGACAAAGGTCTAGCCTTTCAAGATACATACCGCGTCGGATCCTACTTTCTTCGTCCAAAATGTCGCTCCATCTGGCGTCGGCTATCCTATTAATTGATTAAACTTTAGGGATGACATTTGCATCGCTGCTCCATCTACCTAGTTTATGACTTTTGAATCTTTCACGCCTGGTACATTTGTTTCCGGCACAATATCTCTTTCCTGCTCCATTCTAGGCTTTTCGCGTCATTGTTGGCAATAAGCATTCCGGGTTTGGAGTCTGTATCAATACTGCCATATGTCAAAGTAGGTAGGATGGCCTTTCGATGCTGGCGTTTGATCATGTTTGTGGTTCTAGGGGTCTTTAGGGTTCGCCGATCTTTTTCTATCTGTAATTTGATTCAAATCGCTTCATCGACACAATGAATATAAACATTGAAGAACATCGGCTTTGCTATACGGTGATGCATCCAGAAAAGTAGTACATCAAACTATAGTCCAAGGGGTATAATAATCAAGAATGAATGGTCGTTTGAAACATAGCGTATCGCTGCTCCCAGCCGAAGCAGTCATCATGAGTGCACTCGGCGTTGTCTTCGTCGAAATCGTTCATGCTTGCGCGGTGCCCACATACGACGCCATACTCTTGGATGCAGCAATCAAACGCGAGAGAAGACACGGGGCTGATTTTACGCTGGTGGTCTCGGTCGCACTTTTGAGCAGCTTGAGTCTTCTTCTCTTCTAAGTCACCCCAGAGAATGAATAGTTTCTCTCGAAGGTCCTTCAACACGCCGTTGTTTTTCCGCAGGCTGATGTTACACACTCAGGTCAGAATCGATAACTTCTGAAACATAGCACGCTAGTACTTACTCGCACGCATCAAGGCTTAGGAGACATTGCGCTGAATTGTTATCAAGATACAGCTTCATTCGCTCTCTTGGCTGTCCGGCGGGGGGTGAAGTGGCACTCTCAACGAGGAGACAGAACCGCCATTCCCATCGGATAGGATGTTCGTTCGACCAGCGACAATCATGACTGAGATCCTCTGGGACCGCAAAATCCTCCAATTTAGGAGGGAAGAAGTCAACGACGCGGACGGTCGATCGGTAGCAGAGGTTTTGGAACGGTAGGCGGTAACTGATACCGTCTGGGGAAATATTGTCATGGGATTCATTGTGTAAGATATCTTCAACCGTGCGGCAAGGAGAAAAAAAACTCGCTCTGACTACCGTTCGGAACACATCAGCTTCAAAGATTCGGTCATTTGTAGAGGTTGTCATACCGTTCTGGTTGATTGATGGCTGCTTCTTAAGAACGAGTGGCTGTTGGCCTTCTTCCCTCCTCTCTTCCGCGGGTTTTCGTTGTTTGTTCTTAGATTTCTTGGCTTTGGAGGCAGATCGGGCTTCTTCCGCGGCCTTTCTTTTTGGATTACGCTTCCAGTACTCTTCCTTGCGCCGCAGCAATTCCTTGGCCCGGTCATTGCTCGCAGCATCGACCAGCTCTATGTGGATATTGTCCTGGTCTGTGTGGATGACGCCCTCAAAGTTCGAGTTATACTCCTTGATGCGAACATTGGTAAGCTGAACAAATTCCCCTTTAAGCAGGTCCCGGGCATAGCTCGCATGAGGCTCCCAGAGAAGTACGGGAAGGGTCATTTGGCCGGAGGGGCCCGGCCATGTCGTCTTATAACTCTGAGAATTGTATTGGTCCCCTTCAAGACCGACATCATCTTCTGAGGCATAAGTTCGCAACTTTCGGTTGGAGGTGTAATCAGTGACATACGCCAGAGTCTTGTAGCTGTCACGAGTGTCAACTTTGATTATCTCGCAAACAAGATCCACAAAAGTGCCTGGTCGTCGGATGTCTTTGATGAGAGATAGTTCCCGTTGTCCGCGCGGTCTTGACCTGGGGGTGGACATGGAAGTTGATTCCAGCGCGTTGTAGGATGCGGAAGGCACCACCGTCGGAGTCGTCTCATCGCGGAACTTCTTCGTCCCAGCCATTTTTTCAAGCAATTCCCGGCAGCGTCTTGTCTCGGGATGAGTCAGTTCAAAGGGAACCGGCCCACAGAGGGGAGTTGCGGTAGCTGTAGGGTCCGCATGATGACGGAAGATTGCCCAAGGGGCAATTCGATCTTGAGCCACAACCCCCAATGGTTTCCCATTGAATTGTCTCAGCTGCGAAGTGGGTTAGTCTGTAGTCTGAATGCACCCGTTTCTTATGATCAACGAACCCAGATGCCTCTAAGTAGTATTACGTCTCCATTCTGGACGGGAGGCAGTTGGCTCTCATCGTCTTTAAAGTACTTGATCTTCAACCCATCCCAGGTGTGCCCGTTGTTCAGGCCACAATCCTTGATGGTGAATGTGATGCAACTGGAGGAGCCCTTGGACTTCCACACGCCACCAAACACATCGACGATCACCCCGATGACGCTGACCGACCCGGATGACGTGAGGGCCGTGGAGATATCGACGAGTCGCGCAGAGGAGGCAGGGGACGGCACCATGGTTCGCCTGTGCAGACTAGAAGAGGTAGAAAGCCATAGCTGAGACAGTCTCACGACGACATCAACAAATGCGACACATACAACGCGTCGGCGGTTAAGTTCGCTTAGGCGGGTGTGGCGCTTGTGGAGGGCGGCCGCAAACAGCAGCCAATCCCGTGACTTGCGACCTCCCACCTCCGGCGTATCAACACTTTTTTCCCCTCCTCCCTCCCCGTCTCTCTTTTCCTCTCGCTCCCCCTCTGAGGCTGTTCGTTTGCCCTTCATATTCTTCCCACTGGGCATCTATCTCTCTCGAATACTCTTGCCTGTATTCTCCATTCTTCTCCCTCGTGCTCCGTTTGTCCTCCTCCCCCACACCCCTTCTACTCTCCCTCATCCGTCGTCGTCCGCTTTGTTTTCACCCCTCAGTGTCCTAAGCAACCATGGCGGAACGCTACATCCCCGAGCATCGTCGCACTCAATACAAGGCCAGGAACCAGTTCCGGCCGGATGAACTCCGTCGTCGTCGTGAGGAACAGCAAGTCGAAATTCGGAAGCAAAAAAGAGAAGAAAACTTGGCCAAGAGGAGAGGTATTCAGACCCGGGATGGTGGTATTGGTGTCGGCGGTGGCATGGGTGCCACCGAGAGTGATGACGAGGCCAGCGCCATTGAAAGCGAGGTATGTATTTGATGCTTGTCTTTTGTTATCGAAGGGGAGAAATATGTTTTGTTGTTGTTTTCGGTTCCTCTCTCCCCCCACCCTCTTTATTTTGCTTTTTCATCATAGGCTCAGCTACGGCGAGCTTTTCACCGCCCTACCTCCCGTTGCTACGAGATAGGTCATATTGCACACTTTGAAGCACCTTCACCCCCATCACGATCTAAAACACTTTTTGTTATTATTGTATCTCTTATCCGTGGTGAAGTAAAGACTAACAATATGCTTCTCAGCTTAATGTCGAATTGCCCGAGATGGTCAAGGGCGTCTTCTCCGAACATATCGAGTCCCAGATCCAAGCCACAACGAAGTTCCGGAAGCTCCTCTCCAAGGAGCGGAATCCTCCCATCGAGCGTGTCATTGAGACTGGAGTTGTGAGCCGCTTTGTCGAGTTCCTCCGGTCTCCCCACACCCTGGTTCAGTTCGAAGCCGCCTGGGCTTTGACCAATATCGCCTCCGGCTCTGCCCAGCAGACCCAGGTTGTCATCGAGGCTGGGGCCGTCCCCATCTTCGTGGAGTTGCTGAGCAGCCCTGAGCCTGACGTCCGGGAGCAGGCTGTCTGGGCTCTTGGTAACATTGCTGGTGATAGCCCTCAGTGCCGCGACTTCGTCCTCAACGCTGGTGCCCTGCGTCCTCTGCTGAACCTGATCAACGATGGCCGGAAGCTGAGCATGCTCCGCAACGCCACGTGGACTCTGAGCAACTTCTGCCGTGGCAAGACCCCTCAGCCTGATTGGAACACTGTTTGTTGTCCTTGTTCCCATATTAATATTGCTGTCTTTATCTAACGTCCTCGTGTAGATTGCCCCTGCTCTCCCTGTCCTCGCTAAGCTCATCTACATGCTTGACGATGAGGTCTTGATTGACGCTTGCTGGGCTATCTCATACCTCTCCGATGGTGCCAACGACAAGATCCAGGCTGTTATTGAGGCCGGCATTCCTCGCCGTTTGGTCGAGCTTCTTATGCACGCTTCTACTTCCGTCCAGACCCCCGCTCTGCGGTCTGTGGGTAACATCGTTACGGGTGACGATGTCCAGACTCAGGTCATCATCAACTGTGGTGCCCTTCCCGCCCTTTTGTCCCTTCTGAGCTCCACCAAGGATGGAATCCGCAAGGAGGCTTGCTGGACGATCTCCAACATCACTGCTGGTAACTCCAGCCAGATCCAGTCTGTTGTCGATGCCGGTATCATTCCCCCATTGATCAACCTGCTCGCCAATGGCGACTTCAAGACCCGCAAGGAAGCTTGCTGGGCCATCTCCAACGCCACCTCCGGTGGTCTCCAGAAGCCCGATCAGATCCGCTACCTCGTTTCTCAAGGATGCATTAAGCCTCTTTGCGACCTCCTCGCTTGCCCGGACAACAAGATTATTCAGGTTGCTCTGGATGGTCTTGAGAACATTCTCAAGGTTGGTGAGATGGACAAGGAGGCTGCCCAGAGCGGCGACTCTCGCGTCAACCGCTATGCCTTGTTCATTGAAGAGGCCGGTGGTATGGAGAAGATCCACGACTGCCAGAACAACGCCAACGAGGAGATCTACATGAAGGCCTATAACATCATCGAGAAATACTTCTCGGATGAAGATGAGGCTGGTGGTGACATTGACGAGCTTGCCCCTCAACAAACGCAGACCGGGTTCACTCTCGGCACCGCCCAGCAGCAACCCGGCGGATTCAACTTCGCCAACGGAAACGACTCTATGGACATGTAAAAGCGGGTTATTAAATGCAATTAATTTGAGCCAAATGAGATATGGGATATCTTGTTTCGATTCTGCTTCCTTTAGACCCTACGACAAGCCTTCCCAGCTTCCGTATTGACCAAAATCCGTTCACCTTGGCGTTCATGAAGCTCTGATATTCGACCTATCTCCAGCCCTCGACTATCAGTCCTCGATGTGTCCGAAGCGAGAAGGGAAAACCGAAAGACTCTATTTCTCTTCCACCGTTTTTTTATTGTTATCTGACCCCCTTCTTCCCACTTCTTAACCTGCTATTCTGATTTCGAGCAAGACACGTTTATCTACCCATTATTCTTTTCATTCTATATCCCTTTTTCCAGTACCCTTTCCATCCCCTCCCCCAAAATACACCCTTTGCCATGAATTCTCCCCAATTTGGACAGTCACGATAAACAAGATTCACCGTCATGTATCCCTCCATGCCCCTTTGATTCCCGTCGTAGCATCCCATACACAGGCGCAATTATTTGTTGATTCGGCTTTATACTTTTTGCGACTTCTATCCTCCTTTCTGCTGTTTATTCTTTGTGGTCCCTTGGACAAAGTTGCTGGTGTGGGTGGTCCCTCCTGTAAACTCCGGGTCTGCTCCAAGGTCAATCCTGTCCGATAGACTACAAATTCCATATACACTATTGTCCGTTTTGAATCTTTCAGCTCGCTTTCCGGCATTTCCATTAGATGACGTAGTTTCATGTATGGTGAAAGTACGATGGATTTCCTCCGAATTACCGCCCGTTTACCTTGTTGTCCCTCACCTCGATTATCGGTCAATCCACTGCAACGCTTTTTCTATATTAGCTTGGAATTCCTTAGATTCCGTTGCTGCTGGCCTATATCGTCGTTTTCGAGGGGGGTTGGCAAATCAGATATCGGTATATACAGCCAAAATAGAGTACATGGGAAGAACATCGCATTGGATCAAAATAAACCAAAGGTTACGCCAGCACACACACAAAAGCGCAAGATATCAAGCTGGAGAAGGTCGCCCACTGACATTGGAAAAGTATCAAGAGTGAACTAGGTCCTTAAAATAAGAAACATTCGCAAAGTGTCAAGGTCAGATAGAAATAGACAAGAAAAAACACAGTGATATCGAGCTACATCCCAGAGAACCGCATTTCGTTGTCAAACCCGCATAAGAGGAAAAGAAAATAGAATAGAAAATACTAAGAAGATTAATCAATCAATCCCCCATAACTTCATCTTCGTCTGAAACCGGAGGTGCGAGATTGTCAACCTCATCTTCATTCTCTCGATCAATGTCATCGTTCTCGAGAAGGCCTCGGGCGCGCAGATCTTCCTCATCATCTTCCTCGATATGAGGACGCTGTCCAGGTTCGTCTTTGTCGTCCATGTCGTCCACCCTTTCCGCAGACTTGGCATTCTCTGGCTGCTTGCTGGAGGTGCTTTTGTCCTTTGTGGAAGACTGCTTGCCCTTGGGTTTGCTGGAACGGGCGCTCTTTGGTTTAGGCTCAGCCAGAAAGGCGACGACTTCGCGATAATTATTGCCCAGGTGATCCTTATGCTTAGATAACTTTTGCTTCAACTGACCACGCTGCGGTCCGGATGCGTCGATAATGCGGCCAATGATTGCCAGAACGATTTTACCAGTCAGTTCACAAAGCCGCTGTTCGGCTACTACCGCAGACCGCAGACGCTCGTTGATCTTGGCCTCATCTTCAGCATCGGATTCGTCCTCGTCATCACCAGGCTCTTTCTCCACATCGGAATCGGACAGCGGCTCATCCTCGGCGTCAGGTTCAACCGGGATATGGATTTTCTTAGTATAGGTGCGCTCCGCGACGCCGTGGATCTTGGTAATGAGGGACTGAACGTCACCAGTGATTTCATGAATCAGGCTTTGCTTCTGGAGAAGCACGTCCTCGTCGTTAGCTGCCATCTGTCCTGCATGGCGGAGTGTACCAAATAACGTTTGGAGGTCCAGGAGATTGGTGGTTGCCGCGAATCGGATATCATCTAGGCCAGAACGTTGTTTCATGATAGCAACCAGAGTCGTCACAAACGTTTCGCGATTTTGGGTCAAAGTCTCGAAATACGCTGTATTCAGGTTTGTGTTGCCCGCATTCAGAGAAGCGGTCAAGGACTGGACCTTCCACATGAAGTAGAGCAATAGCGTACGTATACTGCTCGTCACCAGCTCCGTTTCTGCGTTGGCGATCTCCTCATCGTCCTCGTCTTCCCGCAGACCACGCTTGGTCAAGTGCATGAGAATGTTGAAAGGTGCTTCTGAGCTATCTTTCTTCTTGCCTTTCGACCGCGCAGGGATGGATTCTAGGGCCTGCACGCAATCCGTCACACTAGCGAGGTTGAAGATTCGCATCGCAGTGTTGGTGAGATTGTTCAGAGTCGACGTGGATATCGATGTACCCTCTGTGACTCCCTTCTTCTGGTACAAGGTATTGAGGGTCTCCGCCATATTCTCCCACAGTTCCTGAACTTTACTGTCCAAGGCTTCGCGCATGTCATCAGAGCTCCTCGCGTGCAGGAAAGCCACGCTAGCCTCAGCGAGTACATCATGATCAGAGTGAGTGAGGAATTGCTTGTTGATGTCGTTCAACAACGAGATGTAGGCGGTGGCATCCTTCTGGATATCCTGAATCTTGTCAAGATCGACCAGATGTTCCAGACGCAAAACAGTGGATGCGGCTTCCGGCACAGAGCCGAACTTATTCAGCAACTGCGGTATGATTTGCGCGAGATTGTGCGCGATCTCCTCTTGAAGTTCGGGTATTCTGTCAGCCAAGGCCTTGACCTTGCGGCCTCTTCTGTCAGTGTTGGATTTGGCAATTTCAAGAACGCGGAGTTTAACAGCCGAACACAGGACTTCCAAAAGAATTGCTTCCTGTCCTTCTTGTAGCTTGTATAGTATTCGGACCGTCCCAACGGAATCGTCCTCACTGGCATCGTCTGGAATCTGAGAATGGTCGTACAGAAGATATCCAGCCAAAGACTGCCACTGGGCAAGGTCCTTGAGGTGTGGGTAGATCGCCTCAGTTGCCAGCATGAATCGCGAATCCACGGAGGTTCCTGAAAGGGTATCCCTTGGAGCAGTAATCTCTCTATCAGCTTCAGGTTCCTCTGCCGATTCGTCATAGGCACTGAGGATGTCGGCAAGGCATTTGAACTTGATCCAACAGCGCTTGGGAGATTCGAAATCGTCTTCATCCTCGTCGCCAAACAAGTCATTGGCTTCATCGCGGACTTCTTTGATTGTCGATTCATAGGCATCCTCGACGTTGGAGGTAAAGAATCCACCCGCCGCCTTGCGGATGCGAGGCTCTGCATCGAATACAAGTTTTCCAATCGTATCGATATCAGCCGGCTCAAGCAGTTCAGCGTTGCGCATGTAACCGGCTAATTGAATGGCAGAGGCACGCACGCCGACGTCGGTATCGAAAGCGGCCACCTCAACGACTCTCTCGCGGAAGCGACTAGTAAACGGATGCAGACTCCCAACGTTGCCTTTGTCGGCAAAGAGGTTGTTCAGTTCACTTAGCACAACGGATCTTGCATGGACAGAGGGGTCCGACAAAATCCATCCAAAGTATCGCAGAAATTGCCCCTCCATGAAGAACTCCCTGTAGGAGCGGATCCACTGTCCCAGACCTGCGAGACACACACCGCGGATGATGGGATCGACGTCACGGTAACGGTGGACAAACACAATGTTCACGCCATCCTTGATGTATTCATCCACCATATCCAACTTCTTCTCGCCTTCTTTAATGGCGTCTTCGATAGCAGTCGCTCTGCCTTTGTTGACAGACTTCTTTTTCTTTTCATTTTCGAGCTGCTTGCGGGAAGTAGAAAGCGAGGTCATCAATTGCTGAGCGATGTCGCAAAAGGTGTTCATAATCGCGACGGCAGCCACGGTTGCAGTATGCCGGAAAGGCCGACAGTGGCTACCGGACAATGCAGAGAGCCAGATTTGAAGGTTTTCATATAGTGCTAGGTCGTCATAAAGGAACGACGAATGGTGGAGAGTTTGGATGAGAGCGCGGTAGAAATCTTCCAAAAGGGGCTGGAACGCCCTAAACTTCCGGGCCTTGGAGACGAGAGGGTAGTCTTCGGAGATTCCTTCATTCTTGTATAGTTCCTGTATGTCCGCGACGGTCTCCGGTGCATGATCTGGGTCGTTGATAGCATCATCGTCCAGTTCGACATAGGTTCCGGCACATCGGAGGACGAAGTTGACCATCGCTTTCATCGCAGCCACCTGGTTACTCTGGTATTGGGTGAGCCAGTTGGCTGCAGTCGTTTCGGCATTGCGACCCTTTCCGAAGACCTCAGCTGCATGTGCAGGCGTATAATTAGCCAACGCTGCAGAATGGACGGAGAATGAGAAGGCAAGGCTTACCATAGAGACCC
Source organism: Aspergillus aff. floccosus IMV 01167 (assembly GCA_001931935.1). Lineage (NCBI taxonomy): Eukaryota > Fungi > Ascomycota > Eurotiomycetes > Eurotiales > Aspergillaceae > Aspergillus > Aspergillus aff. floccosus IMV 01167. Next base: position 105,945 of record MSJE01000273.1, read on the forward strand.
TTTTCACCAGCCGCCAAGCTGGGGCGTACTTTGGGCTTTCGAGACAACTTCTTTCCGTTGACTGCGGGGCGAAAGGCTAGCTGACTGCCAATTCCATTCGCAGCGACCTTTGGTTTCTTTGCACTGCGAGACTTGGGTTTCGACTTGGATCCAGATGCTCTCCGAGAAGCTTTGCGCGCGGCGCGTTTCCGCTCTCGCAATTCTTCCTCGTCTGGTTCGTCATCATTCGCATCGTCCGAGTCGGATTCTGACACGTCTTGGTCATCGTCTATGTCTTCGTCGTTATCTGGGTTGGTGGGGTCCCGCTTCCGCTTGGAGCCCGTCGCGTCGCCATAGCTGCTGGAGTATAATTCGGGCCTGCGGGTCAAGCGTCCAGACTTTCTTCGGTCAGTCGAGGGGGGAAGGGTGTCTTGGGTGGCCTCCGGATGAAGGTCCGGCAGTTGCGACTCAGTATCCATGTTGAGTGCGGATATAGAACACTATGCTCCGATCGACAGATTAGCATGGGTGGGGAGAAATCACATAATCACGCGTCTTCAATGGGGGTAGAATGTTTCTGGCATACTTAAATGGATCCGAAAGTTCGATTGGTGTTGACTGAGAGATGGGATGAACGCGATATCAGAAGTTGGCGATTGTTTCCCGCGAGTCCGCGCGCGCGTTTGGCGGCTTCGCAGTGGACGGGGAGAAATAAAACCGCACAGACTATTGTATTCCGAGTGAAGAGGACGCAGGTATATGCGAATGGCAGCGTCGAGAAGACGAGAAGAGGGTGACCGAGTGGCACTCGAAGGAGGGATGAGGAGGAGGACGGCGGGGGAGAAGATGGAGCGAGATGAGATGGCTTGACGGGAGCACGACGCGCCTGGATGCCTGGGTGCCTGGGGTTGTGCCGGGAGAGCAGGTGCCTGAGTGCCTGAAGGGGGGTAACAGAGTAAAGGGAAGGCGGTGAAATGGAGTAATTTTGGTAAAATACGGAGCCTCCAGGGGTAATATTACAGGAGGGAAACAAAGTCACATGGGGGCCTTAACGGGACTAGCGCGGCTGAGTCATGCGGGCGGCGCATAGCCCTAGCCCTGGACCATCTGCGGAGAAGACAATATTATGCCGTAATGAGAACCACCTTCGACTCCATCGTCCGTTGCACACCCTCGCCGCCATTGCGCTGTATGGGAAGGCCAAGACCTGCAAATTGGCTCTGCACTCTCACGCGCTTCGAAACCCCGCTTCCGGCCGTCGATCTGGACGCCAGGAGGACCCAGGAGACGTATCGGCTGAGTGGAAGTCCTCCGTTGTTTGGCTGCCCCGGGGAAAACCAGAAGGCAGCATCAAACAAGGGATTCGGCGCCAAAAAAAGACCTTCGCCCTCTTCATGACGCCATTTTACACAGGCTGCGTTTTCTGACTGATATATCATGCGGACAGCGTCGCTTCGTTCCTCGACCCAAGCTTTTTCTCTCTCCCCACTTCGTCTTGTCCATCTCTGCAGCATTTCTCTTCTCTCTCTACCCTGATCCAGAGGATAGAGAGACAGCCATCCTCCCTTTCTCATGATCTTCACACAGTACACTTCCTCCAGCACATCATCCGTCTCATCCGCCATGCCGATAAAATCTCCTTTCGAGTCATCCATCGCCAAGCCCGGTCAAGGCACCGTGGTCCTCTCCCTTCTTCCTCCATCCAACCCGACTCTGACTACCCTGACCTACAAATACCCTCTCAAACTTCTCACACGAGCCCCGGGCTATGTACCTCAATCCTCCGCCTTGTCCTGTCCAGCTTCTCGGCCCGTTCATCTCTACCTCCTCACCTACGGGGGGGGTCTCCTCCCCGGAGACCACATTGATGTCTCCATCACCCTCGAGCCACAGACCCGAATGGTTGTCACCACGCCACAAGGCAGCACCAAAATCTTCAAGACAGAGCTCAATGCGAGCACCAAGGGCCAACGCGGCACCCCAGCACCCACATTATCTGACAAGAGCCGACAATCCGTCGACGTCAGCATCGGCCGTGAGGCCGCCCTCTGCTATCTTCCCGACCCTGCCGTGCCCTACAAAGACAGCCGCTACGAGCAGCTGCAAACCTTCACCGTCGACCTCACACCAGCCAAGGGCACGACGACGAATCAGAGCACCAGCAGTCTCTGCGTCCTTGACTGGGTCGCGCAGGGCCGAACCTCACGCGGCGAGAACTGGGATTTCCACCAGTGGCGTGGCCGCAACGAGGTTTGGGGCGTAGACCGCAACACCGGCGCCCGCAAGCTTCTCCTCCGCGATTCGCTCATTCTCGAAGACGAGCTGGACGAGCTCTGTCTGGAGGCGGGCCAGGAGACGATCAGCCGCAGCGAACTCATCCGCGAGCGGACGCGGCCGCACGGCATCGTTGGCACGCTCATCCTATACGGCCCTGTGTACGAGCGTCTGGCCAACTTCATCATGGACCGCTTCACGTCGCAGCCGCGCATTGGGTCGCGGAATTGGGCCTCATCCAGTCCTGCAGCCATGGAGTCGACCCCTAATTACGATTCCAAGGTGACCTTCACGGCGGCGCGCGTACGAGCCGGCTTTGTCCTGGTGAAGTTTGGCGCGGATGAGTTCGAGACGGCCAAGGATTGGCTGGGGGCTATCTTGCGCGAGGAGGGGACGGTCTTTAATGAGTTTGGAGAGGAAGCGCTGTTCTGCTTATAAGCATTCGTCTCATGCATCTCATCTCCTGCATTTCTGTCTCATGCATCTGTCAGCACATACAGACTTGTGCAGACGCCACTTCTTTTCTGTTCACATGCAAGGCGCTCTCGGGCCTGTCGGGCTGACAGGCCGGAAACGGATCCCTAACGGATCCTTGATGATACTTAATGATACCCAAAACCTATCATATTTCACGTTGCATGCTACAGTCCATAGCAACTGAGAAATCAAACCGACAAAAGTTTCTATTCACCTGTAACAATATGAGCCAGTACCCTATAAACAACCAAGTAGACCTCTATCCCGAGACAATGTCCAGCCGTACACGCCGCTAACGCCTATCAAACCACAATCACAAACAAGCCTTGTATGTACAGATCGACCATCTGTGTCTACATGATGGCCGGCCCCTCCCAGGCCTGCCGCTCAATTCCACCAGTCCGAAACCTTCGGTCTCCAGTCCTGCCGCGTCGCACTCTGCAGATCATCTACGTTGAGAATATCCACGCCTTCGCGAACCAGCACACTCCAGAGATGGTTGCGCAGACTGCGCGGCCACCCAGGCAGTCCCCAATACCGCACCTTCAGTCCGCGCCGGTGGGCGCCACGGATCTGGGCGCGGATCTTCTCGGTCTGGGCATGGTTCAGACGGAACGACCACGGCAGCCCGATAGACTTCTTGAACGAGACTGAGGCGTAGTAGCTGTTGGTCCAGTTGAAGGAGTTGGGGGCAATGTCGGCGGCCGGGATGCCCGACAGTCCCTGGCCGGCGTTCTCGGCAGGGGGCGAGCGCGTCACCGACGCATTATCATGCGGAGCAGCATCGTCCTCTGCTATGAGCTCCAGCGGCGCATCGAAGAAGATATCGCGGTAGGTGGCGTTGGCGGTGACGAGGTTGAAGGGAGTGTTTCCGGTGCCGACGATGGTGACGGGGCCGGCAACGACGGCGGAGCCGTTGAAGTGTGTGAGATAGCCGCGATCGCGAAGCGGGGCGAGCTGCGCGACGACCTGGTGCCAGGTGGCAACGCCGTCGGTCTTGAAGTCGATCAGCAGGACGAGGGTCTGGGCGGGGTCGGTGTCGAAGACGCCGTGGCGGGGCGTGTCGAGGGTCGGATTGAACGTGGTGATGGGGTTCTGCTGGTCGAGGATGCGCAACAACGGGTCGATGTACATGCTGCGCAGGGTGCGCTTGGGCGTGAGCGCAGAGGTGGAGTGGCCTACGTAGAGATCGTCGTGGAACAGCCAGACGTCCGCTTCGACACCGACGCAGCCTGCCTGTAGCGCCGAGAAGAGCGGCACCTTTCGCCAGTAGTCATTGTGCGAATGACAGCCGACGGGAACAATGTCCCTGGAAATGTCCGTGGGCCAATGCGAGATGTCGTCATGGAGGCCGCCAGGGGGCCGTCGCCATCGGTCGGTGGCCCGTTCGAATTCGTCAGGGAAAAAGGAGACGACGATGCCGCAGGCGATGGCGACGAATTGGACGATCCCTCTGTCGCAATTGTTAGCGGAGTGTTCGGTGATGGGGGCTCTCTGAGTGTCAACTCACAGCATGAGGAAGAATCCCAGTAGAGGATACAAGAAGCAGCGAACTAGTCTGAGCCTTCTGCGCCGTCTGCGGGACGGTCTTGACGGAGTGCCAGTGGGAGAAAGCAAGGGGAGGGCATCACCAGCCTCTTTGTCGCCGGAGAATGCGACTGGAGAGATAGCGGCGAGGCCGCGACGCCATAGACTGTCGGAGGGAGCGTCGCGATCGAGACTAGGATCGCTCTGATTCACCGCGAAACGGGAGTAGATATTGTCGCCGTCGATCGCATCCTCCCCGCTGTCGCGATACTGGCTGGTGTAGTTGTCGGAATGCGCAGCACTAGACGCGTTGGAGAGATGCGAGGAAACGGCGGGACGATAAGACATTGAGCCGTCGACTAGTCCATGGGGATGTAAAGAGGAATGGTCGTCATCTCCAGAAGATCCTTAGAAGCGTTATATATGGCGATGGCGATCGGGGAGATGAAGGAGGGTCACCCAGCCGAACAATGTCTGGTCCAACAATGACTGGTGCGTCGAGGGATTTTAACGCCAGAATCTCCACGGTCCATGTGCGGTTCCGACACACATTATTGGTCCTGGACAAGGAGCACCAAACAGACAGGATTCCACCAAATCGTTGGGGTGAGTAACAACAGGAGGCGAGTTTCCTGGTGGTGATTAGCTTGTGAGTCCGATAGAGTATTCGATGATGCTTGCCGGGTCTAGATCTTGTCTTTGCCTCAAGCTCAAGGCATCGCTTTTGAACGCCAGGTACGGAGGATTCTCCAGGGTCTTACGTGGATATCTCCAGTCGATTGCGATCCACGGTTGGTTATCGCCACTCCTCCTCCTCACCCTCCTCCTCCTCCTGGAAGGCAAACCCCGGGTAATTGAAGGAGAACATGGCAGCCTGCACATTGAAACGTGGCTTAATGCGGTGTAACTGTGCTAAGTAGTACCGACCAGTTGGCGCAGCAGTATGGTGTTGTCTCAGACTCAATTTGGCTTGTCTAGTAAACATCCGACAGGGCCCCTCACGATGCTGGATAGTTGCCTAGCGAATGTGGATATGATTCTCGATTTCCATTCCAACACGATGACAATAATAGAGGCTTTGTTTGCAACTACCTTTCCGCGGAAAATGATGGAGCCTGACGGTGTGGGTTTGTGCTGAATGGCAGTGTGATTTATATATAAACTCTATCGAACCACTCTGTGAATAGGGGATTAGTTGAGGCTAGACAATTTTAGAGCGCCCGTACTTACCTGTCAATCAATTCATACACCTTCCATCATCATCTGTCGTCGAAAGACCATTGTAGAAATACCGTAGATTGAAATCTCGTCGAGGCATACATCGAAGCATAGGAGCTTATCGATAAGATACGAAGTCGATCTCGCCGAGAAAAAAGTTCGCCGCCAAAACCTCCTCTGCAGTATCTTCAACCATCACGAACAACCCCGCGAGTCACAATGCCTCACAAGCACAAGCGCAGAAAGAATGACGACAGGTAATACACTCAGTAAATTTCATCTGCCAATATGAATATGTATACTCACCATTGCAGCGCCTACGATCTCCCTCCCTCAGTGATCGCAAAACCACTCCCAGCCCGCGACCCCAACGCCAAATCCAAATCCAAAAACAAGAAGAAAGCCCAAGACGTCAAAAAGAATGACACAGCCAAGACGCAATCGCGTCCCAAATCAGCCCTCGAAGATGACACCCCGAAAGCCTTCCGCCGGCTGATGCAGCTCCAAACCCAGCGCACGCAACCAAAGTCCGAACCCGAAGAGCCCAAGAAGAAGCGCAAGCGCGACCCCAACGAGACCGCCGAGAACTCTAAGTCGCGGAAGAAGAAAACAGCAGATGTCTCCGAGTCAACGGACACCGCCGCGTCGGCGCCGCAGTCGATGCCCAAGATCCTCCCCGGCGAGAAGCTGTCGGATTTCGCCGCGCGCGTGGACCGCGAAATGCCCATTTCGGGCATGAAGCGATCCGACAAGCCTGCGTCGTCGGATATTCCCAAGCTCCGCGAGCATCGCGTGACCAAGCACGAGAAACACCTGCGTCGCTTGCAGGAGCAATGGCGCAAGGAGGAAAAGGAAATCCAGGAACGAGAGGCTGCGGAGAAGGAAGAGCGCGAGGCGGAGTTGGAGGAGGAGACGCACTTATGGAAGCAATGGCAGGTCGAGGCTGGCAAGGCCAAGGCCAAGAAGAAGGGTGCGGGCAAGAAGGGCCTCAACGCGGATGATCTGGACCCGTGGGCGAAGCTCAACAAAACTCGAATGAACAAACCGGCAAATCCGCTGGAAGTCGCCCAGGCGCCGCCTCAGCTAACGAAGCCGCGAGAAATCTTCAAGGTCCGTGGCGGGGCGAAGGTTGACGTTGCAAATGTTCCGGCTGCAGGAGGCAGTTTGAGACAGCGAGAAGAGCTCGCTGCGGAGAGAAGGAGTATCGTGGAGCAGTACCGGAAGATGATGGCTGAAAAGAGGAAATGAGCGTTCTGTTCCATTGTGTTTGGCTGAGATTTCCCATGTTCATCGCTAGAAGTAAAAGGCTGTTTATAGGACCGCACATGGCGTTTTGGTTCAATGCATGCTGAATGGTATCCACTGATTCTATTGCTTCTAACGTCCACAGAGAAATCAGAAAAAAACACGTTCAAAGGCTTTTTATATACAGAATCTATGACCCTAACACCTGTCATTACAAACACAGACAAGACCCGCTTATTCCTTCTGCAGAGACTTGACGTAGTCGGCGGCCTTGGCCTTGATGTCTTCCACCATCTTCTCGTTATTGCCATCGGCGGCGGCAAGCTTCTCCTCAAAAGCCAGCCATTTCTTGAAGAAGAAGCGGGCTTGCTTGGGACGAAGTTTCTTGCTCTCTTCTACAGAGACTGCGCCCTTCTTGGTATCGCGGGTACCAAGGACACGCTCAAACAAACGACGGACCTGTTCCGCGTCACCGACCTTAATTTCCAAGTCAAGGAGGATGTTCCAGAGATCAATGCGCTTGGGGAAAGAGGACAACAGCCCCTCGAAGACAGTGCGACCACGTTCGACATCACCGTTAGCAGAGCGGAACTCCAGCTGTCCGAACTTGGACGTCGTCTCAACATGTGTGTGAGAAGGCAGAGATTGCAAAGCACGAGGGAGCAGGGCACGGCCACGCTCGGGATCAGCCATGGTATCGAAAAGGAAGGAGGCGTAGTTGAGGTAAAACTTGGAAGAGTGGAAGATCTTCTTCTTGAGAGCAGTCTGGAAGAGTTCATCCGCTTTCTGTAGAGACACCTGTCAGTGGTCTGAGACTAAAATGTAGAGACTGTAAACATTAAACTCACCTCGTTCTTGCCAGACTGGATATAAATGCTGATCATCCTCTCATAGACCTCCTGGGTATCGTTGTACTGACACGCGCGCTTGAACACATCTTCAAGGGTGTCGTCGTTACCGTAGGTGTTTTCCAAGTTGAGCAATGCCACCCAGATATTCAGTTTCTCAGCATCTTGCCCAATGGTGATTGTACGAAGGGCACGCTCGGCGATCTCTCTCGTCTTCTCAACCTCGCCAAGCTCCAGCTGGAAGGCCATGTACTGGAGCCAGAGCTGTGAGGAGTCAGGCTCACCCAGCAAAAGGCGCTCGTAATCCGCCACAGACTGGGGACCATTGGCATCCAGTTCACCAGTCCGGTCAACTTGAATTTCGGGCTTGCGGTGCTTCTTGCGCTTCTTCCGTGACTCCTCATCATCGTCAGAGTCCGATCCCATAGCCTCATCCTCGTCATCCTGGACATTACCACTCCAATCGAAACCGCCAGAGCCGAGTCCGCCCTTCTGGTTAGATGGCGCCTTTGCTCCATCCTCCTCGTCACTCTCATCAGAGTCGCTGTCGCTGCCGCTGTCGCCCTCAATATCGACGCCGCCCATGGACATGTCACTATCGTCGTCTTCCTCCCCGTCACTTCCATCGACCTCCATATCACCAAAGCCGTCCAGACTAACGCCTTCAGACTCATCCTCGTCGCCGCTGCTTTCTTCATCGTCCTCATCGTTGTCAAAGTACGACGCCTTCAGCCCGAAAGAGATCTTTCCTTGCTCGCGGTCAATCTTGATAATTTTGGCCTTGACGGCATCGCCTTCTTCAAACAGTGTCCGAGCATCATCGACCCGTTTCTCCGCCATCTCACTGCGATGGCAGAGACCGCTGATGTTTGAAGAGCCATCGATGACAATGAAAGCACCGAACTCTTCGACCTTACGGACCTTGCCGGTAACAATCTGGCCAGACTTGAGGTCGCTCAGCGTAAGAGGAGCCTTGTAGTCGGGGTCCAGCACGGAGTCCTTCAAGCTCATTTGCAGCTTGTTTTGTTCGGGGTCCACCACTGTGATCCGACCCTTGACCAGTTGGTCAGCCTGGAAGGAGTCCTTCCATTCCTTGAGATAGGAGTCTGAGAGATCGGAGACACGGACGTAGACAGTGACACCGTGGCCGACGGTGACGAAAAGTCCACTGTCAGCTACTCTCCGAACAAATCCGCGTACCACATCGTTCACCTTGAGGTCCTTCATAGAAGTAATTTCCCGATCTTGGACGGGGAGAGACGAGCTCAGGACTTTCGACGGCCGGAGAGACAATGAGATCTTCTTGTTGGCCTTGTCAACGGCAACTACGCACGCACGAAGCACCTCATTCTTCTGGTAAATCGTGGGGTTCGCCTTGGTGTAGTCGTCTGCCATGTCAATCAAGTCAACAGCACCCACGATGGTATCGGTGAGTTGCATGATAACCTGTCTCTCGGTGATCTTGGTAACTCTTCCAGGCAGAATCATGCCAACTGAAATATCCGAAAACGAGAGCTTGTCGGAGCGCCGTTTAGCGGACAAATCCAAGCGGCCCTTCTCAGAGTCAACTGCTGTGACATGGACTTTGACAGCCGAGCCGACAGGGAAGTTCTTCTCCACATCGGCCAGTAACGACAGGTCATCAGATGCATCCATGAAACGCAGCCGTCCACGAACATTGGGTGATAGGTTGACCCAGAGACAATCATCCGCAACATTGTTGATGAAGCCCAGCCAAGAGGACCCAACTTGGACTTGTTCCAAGTTCAGGGGGGTGGGGTTGGATGCCTTCACGTAACTTGGCTTAACGGAAAGCTCAAAGACGGGTTGCTTGCCAATACGGTGGCTGATAGGGAGGAACTTGTGGTTGCGAGCATCGTGGATACCCAAAATCCTCGCGGAGATGACCTGTTTGGGCCGGAAAAAGCGCAGAGGCTGTTTGCGATCCTTGATGTTGTCCAACTTGTCGAATACCTCGGAGACGTCAATCCGGCCCTGGATGTTGTCTGCCAACTGAACGTTGACCTGTGTCGCTTTCACCGACACCACCTTGCATTTGACGACCCGTCCGAAAGAGAAGTCAGACATAGTGCTCACACTGTCATCGACAGCATTAGCAACAGCGTCGTCCGAAGGGGTAGCCTTGGGCGTGGTCTTAGCGACGGGCTTCTTAGCTCCAGCGCGAGTTGCTTCGGCAGGGTTCATGCTTAAAATGAATCTCCGGAAATCAACGTCAATAGAGTGTACCGTCGCAGTGACGATTTGTGATTTAACCATGCCGAAAACTGGTTTAGTAATGTTTTCGTCACCAACAAGCCGTTTGGGGACCAGGCCGATGAGACCACCCAAGAACTCGACGAATACCCCGTCAAGTGTGATGTTTCTGATGAAACCAGTAACATCGGACCCTTCTTGAACATTTTCGAAGGTCTCCGGGATAAGCCGTTGCTTGACGGCCTTCTTAAGGCTTGCTCTGCCCGAGACCTTGATGAGCCTTCTACCCCGTTGGATATCAAGCACAAGAAGATCGTTGAGTTTTTGACCAACACGGATCTTCGAGAGGGTGGAATTCTGCTTAGAGAAAGATCCGTCGGACACATGTTCAAGCGTTAGCCGAGCCACCAGCCCGAATTCATCCAGCTTAAGCAGCACATCGTCGCTTGATTTTTCGAAGACCGTTCCTGTGACAAGTAATCCAGGGCGAATGTTCTCGAATGCTTTTCTGTAGCTTTCGGTGAATGTCGAGGGGTCTTTGCAGGAAACAGCTAGTCTTCCAGAAGCGGCTTCCACACTGAGTGCGTGGACGCTCACTACTTGACCAAGTCGGAAATGTTGCGATGGATCTTTGATGTAGGCTTCGCTCATCTCGGAGACAGGAAGGAATCCTCGAACCGAGCCATAGAACTGGACAACTGCGCCATGAGGCTGGATGTTAACGATGGTACCCGGAGATTGGGCGCCAGGGACGATAGATTCGTAGTCCTTCCAGATTGCCGATTCGCTATTCAGTAGACTCTTCTTCAGAGTTAGTCGAATCTGTCGCTTCTCTAGATTGACCGACAAGATTCTAGCCGAAACGGTCATGCCTTCGCGGAACTTCTTCTCGGGGAACTGAAGAGGGGCATCCGCAAAATGCATAGACGGAACGAGGCCGGTGATACCATCCGCCAGAGATACAATCAGGCCGTCCACTCCGCCAGCTCCAATCAACAACTTCTCGATCTTTCCCTTGACCACTGCACCAACCGTGACATCCTCGAGGCGGAGGAAAGGTTGGTCGATGACTTGCCTCTCAAAGGACAGCAAGTATAGATTGTCCAATGCGTTATATCCGATGACTCTAGCTTCATGAACGGAGCCGGTTTGGAAGGGGCCATGGTCTTCGGTGATAGTTTCGACCTGACCATCCGCCAGTCTGGAGACATGGACGAAACCGATATGTTTCGTCGATCCGATCTGAACGTAGACACCGAGACCGGGATCCACCTTGACCACCTTTGCCTCCTGCACGATCGCAGAGATTGCGGGGGCATCGTCGGAAGAACCAGGACCATTGCCATCCGAAGTGAACTTGCAGACGTGATCGAGCAGTGAGAATCCAACCTTATACGGTTCAGAGGCAGGGAAGGTGCAAACAAGACGACCCTTGACCTTAGCACCGATCTTGAACTTTTTCTCCAAATCGTCTTTGCCAGAGTTACCACCGGACTGTACCAAATCCACGGTGGCATCCAACATGCCCATGATCTTTCCGGCAATGCCATTTGACGAAACCTCGGTTAGAAGAATCTCTGCCGCAGTACCGGGAATGAAAGAATTGATCGTCGGGGCCGAGCTGAGATAGTGCGACTTCTTAATGGATCCAGAAGAGTTGAGGTTGGCTGACAGCTTGATCACACTGCCGTTAGCGTTCTGACCAGTGACCATGCACAGAAACACAGATCCCTCCTTGATGTTCGAGTAATCCATCTTGGGGTCAATTTCCTTCGAAGACATAAAGCCCTTGACGTCAGAACCTTCGATTCCCAAATCCATCACCAAACCATGGTCCTCGACGCTCGAAACGGACGCTTGAACGGCAATGTTGGTCACGATATCTGACTTGGTGAGGCCGGAGTTGGCCTGTCGTGGATCGACCGAAAGCTCAATGCGCCTTCTGTGTTTAGAGCGAGCATCGGCAGAGTCGCTTCCAACAGAGACAACATATGCGCGAAGATACTGGCCCAAGTAGAAGTATTTACCCAGGTCGAGAGAGTCGTCCTCCGAGTCCTCCTCATCGTCGTCATTGCCATCATCCTTCAGAATATCCTCAATCTTCTCCTCTAGCCTCTTGGAGATCGCCGTCAGGGGAACATAACCGGTAAGATTGTTCGGCAACGAAAGACCGATATTATGAGCGTTGATACTCGAAACCTGTCCTAGTACCATAGTCCCCGGAACGATGCGCTGGGTCTGTTAGCCACACTTTTTCAGGAATTGCAAATATAGACCGTACTTTAAAATTGAGTCCTTCAACTCGCACACCCTTCTCCTTGGCATCTGCTTGTGCGTCTTTTTTCCCTTTGCTTTTGCGCTTCCGCGACTTCTTCGTAGTCGTTGTGTCGTCAGCATCTCCCATCTCCGCATCTTCATCCTGATCTCCATCCTCGAAGTCTGCGGAATGGCCTTTGGCGCCTTTCTGTTCAAAGAGCACATCCTTGGTTGCCTGAATTTGGATTTGTTTGCGCTCAAGAGGGGTCAGGACACTCCCACCACCACGGGGGAAAGACGGTTCATCTTCACGCAAGACCGTGAGCTCAGAAGCCTTGGGAGCATCTCCAGTGTTTTGTTTCTTCGGGTTTTGCTTGCGATCGTCAGCTCCGACTCGGGCACGCTTTTGCGCTGAGGAAGCGTCCTCAGCAGCGGTACCCTTGCGCTTAATTGGAGCCATGTTGGTGAAAAGGTGAGCACAGACAAGACCTGAACTGGCTCCCAAAGCTCTTCCGAACAAAAAAAGTTCTGGCGGAGACTTTGACACGGCGGGAAAAAAAATTAAAATTTCTGGAGAGAAACTGCCGACCGCCTTCTTGAATAGGACAGCCAAATCACTTTAATGGGAATCCTCACCGCCTACCGCTGGGGGCGACCGCGACACGAAAAAGCACGTCGACACGACACGACCGAGAGCAATGTTCCTTGACTCCACATCATGTCCAAGTAGCCCCAGCTCGCTTTTTTTCCCCTTCGTCCCCCTCCCCTCTCCCCGTCCCCAGTCTTCTCCCCTCTGTGCATTCATTTTGTTCACGTAGAATGTCTTTGTATTTTTGCTGTTGCTTTGGGGAACAATGAACGGTTATCATGATCTCCCAGAAGTCCCTCGATCCGAGCCCGTCTTTTGTCCTCCTCCGTCGTCTCAAGAGCTCCCTTCCTCACCACCCTCTATAGCATCCGATGCAGGTGTTCGACGGAAACCGAAGAAGCCCCCTCCGGTCACGCCTCGATCTTTTCGACGATTCTTTACGCCTCGGTCCATGCTCAATGGTGGGAACTATGCGGGTAGTGTGAGAAGCAGCCGACAGGCCTTGAAGGCTCTCAGCTCGCCGGCTGTCAATCGCCTAGGACCAGCCTTTACTCGAACTCTGAAGGCTGTGGGAGCAAGGCCCGAACCGTCCGATCTACTTCGGACTCCGAGCAGGAAACGGAAGCTGTCCTTCTCGTCTATAGGGTCCCCTCTTCAATCATCTCCTCTGAGAAAGGTCCGTATGAGGACCCCGGTTCAAGATGACGAAGAGCTTGATGTTCCGGTTCGTGACCTGGATGTTGGCAATGAGAAACATAATGAGCTTCCGAAATCGCTTCCTCTTGTTAGACCGTCCCGCAAAGTGGCTCCTGTTCAACGGTCACAGGCTTTGCGGACATCCGGGGGGCTTTTCATGCGGAGTGTACTAGGGGGTCGGGCGAACCGATTGACGATACGAGCCAATTCTGGTGCTGGTATGCCTATATCCCCGGCTGAACCTCCCTATCGACACCCTCTTCTAACTGTGTTATGTAGGCTGGCAGGATTTAACCTCGTCATTCTACTCCGGGTCCGCAGATAACCACGCCTGCACGAACCCATCAGGGGACCGTCTTGTCCTTCCACTTTGTACAGCATCATGCAACAGTGAGTGGATCCGGAACATCCTCCTGTTTCTCGACCATGCTAACGTTGTGTAGCCAATACGCTCGTTGCAGTCGGCGACCAAGAAGGAGGCATCCGATTATTGGACTCCGCAAAAGATGATAAATCTGGATTCTCTAAAGCATACCTTTCGTTCCATCCACATATGAACGCAATCATGGATTTAGAATTCTCCTCAGATGACATGCTTCTCGCAACAGCTTCAGGTGATCAAACAGCCCTAGTCATTGATATGGCTACCCAGAAACCGATATACTGCCTTTCCAACCACGTCTCCTCCTTGAAACGAGTGCAATTCCAACCTTCAGCGAACAATAAAGTTCTTGCGACGTGCAGTCGTGACGGAAATGTGAACATTTGGGATCTACGGTGCAAGGGCTTCGAAAAGCCTTGCCTACAAGTTCGATGCTCGCTTGACTCTGAGTCTGAGCAGACAGCCGCTCCGCTAACCTCGAAGTTGATTTATCCTCAAGTTTTGAACACAATTCATGGGGCACATGCTTGGATGCCCCAGACATCTACCGCTGAAAAGGCAGAGCATCAGATTGGACGTTCTGATATAACTGTGACCTCGCTGGCCTTTCTGCCTCAAGGCCGTGAGAACCTATTTGTCACAGCGTCTGAAGCAAACGCTTGTGTCAGACTTTGGGATCTGCGCACGGCCCATAGCAATCGTCGGGGTCGCCCTGTGCTCCCGGTTTCTACCTCTAGAGAACCGGAGAGTCACGTGAAATACAGACGTTTTGGTGTGACTTCGATGACTCTCGGTGGAGATGGATCTCGGCTGTATACGCTCTGCCGAGACGGCACTGTGTACGCGTATTCGACGTCGCATCTGGTACTTGGACATGCACCGGAACTTTCACTGAACAATAACCGCCCGCGTCGATCGGGAGGCTCCGATAAAGAAGGTCTTGAGCCTCTGTATGGCTTCCGTCACCCGCGTTTGCAAGTCGCTACATTCTATGTCAAAGCTGCGGTCCGAAAAGCCATGGACGACAAGCCAGAAATGTTGGCTGTCGGGAGCAGCAGCCATTGCCCTGTGCTGTTCCCTACGGACGAGCGGTATCTCCAGACGTCTGTCCAGCAGCCGACTGTCAACCTGGACGATGAAAGTGATCGATCGCCGTTTCATTCAAACCGGTCTGGCCTGCGCCGGACAAATTCTGGACTAGGTTTGGCGGGTCGCCTGGAGGACACCATTCCAATCTACCAATCTGGCACACCGTTGATTGAAGGCCACAAAAAGGAAGTTTCCGCCGTATCCTGGACGGTGGATGGCGAGCTCATCACAGTGAGTGATGATTGCAGTGCTCGATGCTGGCGCGAAGGACCCCAAGCTAGGGACCTTCGTTCTGGCGGCGAGTCGGAAGGTCGACGTTGGAAGTGTGGCTGGGCTGATACGAAAGATTCTTTTGACGACGAAGACGAATGATCTGTCAATTTCTGACGTGAACGCGGTTTTTCCTCTTTTCATTCTCTTTGCGTTGCATGCATTACAGGCGTTATCCCACATTTACTTCTCATCTAGCGGGCGTCATTGTCATTATTTACATGGTTGTACTTTTTCAAGGCAGCATCTGCATTGCATAGCAAAACACCCGTTTTCTGGCATTATCATGAACGATCTCTAATATAGTCCTTCAGCATGGAACGCATTTCATGTTTGTCTCTATGGCCATTGGTACCGAGCCAAGTGTCTACAGGGTGAGTAGTTCAGATCAATCCAGGTATTAGATTGCATTTTGTAGTAGCTGTACAGACCATTTGTCACTACCAAATTCGAACGTCATGCTGTGCATTTGCACCTAGCTAGTGCCATAGACATCTATACTCATAACCTCTTATTATACTTTTTTCTTCTTCATCCTTAGGAAACTCCGAAAGGAACATAGATAACGTGTCAAATCACCGCGTCAGCGTTAATGGCCGTGTCCATCATCCTGCTTCGGCTCGGGGTCTAGCTTGATCATGGTATCGATACGCATGATGGCAATGCAAGCCTCAACAGCACTCTTGAGCTGCTTAACCTTACCCATGCTGGGCTCCAGGACACCAGCCTTGAGGCAGTCATGAACCCGTCCCTTCATCAGATCGAGACCATAGTTCCGGTAGGCCTTCATCTTTGCGATGGTCTTGGCGTCGACGTTAGGATCGCCCTCTTGAATGCTCTGGGAGCGCGCGTGGCGACCACGGAGCTGGGCGACGAGTTCGGATGAGTCTTTCGCGGCGTTCACAGCAAGGGTCTTGGGAACGGTGAGGAGAGACTGGGCAAACTCGCCGATGGCAAGCTGCTCCCGAGAGCCCTGTAAATTTCACACTGGTTAGTGGATCCTGGGCTGTAAATCGGTAATGATTGGATGGTACGTACCACGGTGACGGCGAATTCTTCGAGGTAGATGTGCAGGGCCGTCTCGACAGCACCACCACCAGGGACGATGCTACCGCTTTCCAGGGTACGCTTGACGGCACAGAGAGAATCGTGGACGGAACGCTCCATCTCGTCCAAGCTGAAGTCGTTGGGACCACGCAGGATGATCGAAGCCGAGGTGTGAACCTTGGTGCCCTTGACGAGAATGCACTCGTCATCGGAGATCCGCTCTTGAACAACCTCCTCCGCATGTCCCAAGTACGAGGCCTCGAACTTCTCATCTCCGTTCAGGTCGGACAGTGTGCTCACCAGGGTGGCGCCGGTCGCCTTAGCGATGCGACGAAGATCCTCCTTCTTGCAGCGGCGGACGCCCATGGCACCCCGCTCGACGAAGAGCTTAAGGACCATGTCGTCAATACCCTTGGTTGTGAAAACGACGTTGGCTCCAGACTTCAAGATCATGTCGACCCGCTCCAGAACAATACCCGCTTCTCTCTCCCGAATCTTCTCCAGCTGATCGGGATCGTCCACCGTGATCTGAACACCGAGCTTCATCCGCTCCTTCTGAAGGTTCATGTCCAGACAAGCGATCTTCGCATCGGTTATCCGTGTCTTCATGGCCTGCGAAGCCACCGTGCAGTTGAGAGCATAGCCATTCACCAGCATGGACTCCGTGCCACTCTTTCCATGGGCTTTAAGCAGGTTCACAGCCTTTACCGGATATTTGACCTCGTTCCTCTGGTTCGTCGTCTTGACCAACAACATCGCATCAACCACCAAGTTCGCAAAGAAATCGGCATCAGCACCAATGATCTTGCTGGACATCGACGTCTTGGCAATGTTGACCAAGCTCTCCTTCCCCAATGTCTCGACTTTTGTGGTGATGTTCTCGTTCATGTACTTGACGGCCTCACGGAGGGCTAGCCGATAACCGGTGATGATGGTCGTGGGATGTATACGGTTCTTCATCAACTCGTTGGCTCGTCGGAGGAGTTCTGCGGCAATGAGGACGACAGACGTGGTGCCATCACCGACCTAGATTATATGAAATAAGAGCTGGAATTTCCTGGCGTTTGACGAATGACAAGCGAGCTCACCTCCTTATCCTGTTGCTGAGCCAGATCCACGAGGATCTTACCGGCGGGGTGCTCGATATCAAGAAGGCTTAGAATAGTCGCACCGTCGTTGGTCACCGTGACATCCTGGACATTCGTCAGACAAGATTTCAAAACGTGGGGTCGAACATGTACGCACTCCGATATCATCCACCATCATCTTATCCAGGCCGGAGGGGCCAAAAGAGCTCTTGACCACATTTGCAATGGCTTGCGTGGCCAGAACTAGACCGGACGTTCAGCATCATGGTCAAATCAATGGGACTTAACCTCGTTTCATGACATACCGTTCTGCTCACGGACATCGGAGCCAGTGATTTTCTGTCCACCCAAGACTGTGCGAAATTGGTCAGCTACTGGGTTCAGGAGACGGGACGCCAGAGAGGAGAAGAAGCTCACAGAGAGTGTCCGCATTCCGCGGAGCCTCGAAAATACCAGCCATTGTAGTGTTCGAGGAAATGAGAGGTGAAAGGAAGGGAGGAAAGGGGAGACAAGAACTGGAGAGCGCTGAAGCAGATGGGGGGGTTTAACTGACCGAACTGCTTTTGGTGTTTGCGCTAAGAATTCTGCCGTTCCCCGGGCGGTGAGGATTTCCCCCATGCGGATGGCACTTTTTTTGTAGAGGGGCTGCGCGCTATCGTCGCCCCTCTTCCCTCCCATTCTTCGTTCTCCATCCCGCTTCTTCTCTGGCAATCGCTCTCTCTTTGCCTCTCGCTGACCATCCCGGGCCCCTATTCTCTCTCTCCCTTCGTCCGTCTCGTCCGTCATGGCTAGCCAGGCTCCTACCGACCCCGCACAATCGCAAACCCTTCCTGACCGCACTATGAGCCCCGCCGATAACGCCGCTCCCCAGGGGGAGATTTCGAAGAACGCCGCGAAGAAGGCTGCCAAGGCCGCGAAGCAGGCATCCGAGAAGGCTGAGAAGAAGGGAAAACAGCAGCAGCAGCCCAAGGCCGCTCCCAAGGCTGCTAAGAAGAAGATCGACGGTGCAGCCCTGATTGGTATCGATGTGTCCAAGGAAGAGGATTTCCCCGGATGGTACCAACAGGTCCTCACCAAGGGTGATATGCTGGACTACTACGATGTTTCTGGATGCTTCATTCTGAAGGTAGCTACGCATCGCCTCTGACCTGTTGTCGGGCCACTTGGGTAGAACGGAACTAACGTGACTCACTCAGCCCGCTTCGTACAGCATTTGGGAGGAAATCCAGCAATGGTTCAACACGCACATTAAGAAGATCGGTGTGAAGAACTGTTCCTTCCCCCTCTTCGTCTCCGAGGATGTCTTGCAAAGAGAGAAGGATCACATCGAGGGTTTTGCTGCTGAGGTCGCCTGGGTGACTCACGCGTATGATCTCTCCGAAATCCCTTGAATCTCTAGAGATGCATCGTGTACTGACGCTTTGTCCTCACTTCAGAGGCTCTACTCCCCTCGAGAAGAAGATCGCCATCCGTCCTACCTCGGAAACCGTCATGTACCCTTACTACTCCAAGTGGATCCGTAGCCACCGTGACCTGCCCCTTCGTCTCAACCAGTGGAACTCGGTCGTCCGGTGGGAGTTCAAGCACCCCCAGCCTTTCCTCAGAACCAGAGAATTCTTGTGGCAGGAGGGCCATACCGCGCATCTGACCAAGGATGCTGCCCACGAGGAGGTCATGTATATCCTCGACCTCTACGCTAAGATCTATGAAGAGCTCCTTGCCGTTCCCGTCGTCAAGGGTCAGAAGACAGAGAAGGAGAAGTTTGCCGGTGGTCTCTACACCACCACTGTGGAGGGATACATCCCAGCAACTGGCCGTGGTATCCAGGGTGCCACCTCCCACGGTCTTGGCCAGAACTTCAGCAAGATGTTCAACATCACTGTTGAGGACCCCTCCGCCAAGGGTGACGAAAAGAAGCCCCCCATTCACGTCTGGCAGAACTCCTGGGGTCTGTCCACCCGTACTCTGGGTGTCATGGTCATGATCCACAGTGACAACCACGGTCTGGTCCTTCCTCCCCGTGTGGCTGAGACCCAGGTCGTCATCGTCCCTGTTGGTATCACCGCCAAGACCAGCGACGAGGAACGCGAGAAGCTGTACGCTGAGATTGACGGCCTTACCACCGTCCTGACTGCCGCCGGCGTCCGCGCTACTAGCGACATGCGCGAGGGTTACTCCCCCGGCTGGAAGTTTAACGACTGGGAGCTCCGTGGTGTGCCTCTGCGTCTTGAGTTCGGCCCTGGCGAGTCGGCTGGCCACTTCGTCACTGCAGCCCGCCGTGACATCCCCGGCAGGGAAGGCAAGAGCACGATCCAGATCCCGGAGCTTTCGACCGCCGTCCCGGCTCTGCTGGAAACTATCCAGAAGGATCTGTACACTCGTGCTGACAACGAGTACCGCTCTCACCGCAAGCTCATCACCAACTGGGACGACTTCGTTCCCGCTCTCAACGAGAAGAACGTCTGTGTCATTCCCCACTGTCTCACCGAGGAGTGTGAGGACCAGATCAAGGATATGAGCGCCCGCAAGGCCGAGGAGGACTCCGATGAGCCCCAGGACGCCCGTGCCCCCAGCATGGGTGCCAAGTCCCTTTGCATTCCCTTCGACCAGCCCGAGGGCATCACCCCCGGCGTTACCAAGTGCACCAACCCCCAGTGCACCCGGATGGCCGAGAAGTGGTGCATGTTTGGACGTAAGTCTTGCCATAGTATCAATGATCATAGAATGAATACTGACGAAAGCACCAGGTTCCTACTAAACGATCGATAGCAACGAAGTTAAATTCCCTTTTCACTTTCTTCTCTCGTATCGAATCAATAGCATTTGCGTCCTACATTTTGATTTAGTTCCATGACATTGACGAGTTTTCTTTTCTTTTTCTTTCCTCACCTTTATTGTGGCAAGCCTATGATTGTTGCGATTTACGTTGTAGAAGTGTAACCTCCAAAAAAGGACCATTGAAGATTAAGAAAGTTTTCTCAGACACATGTGATTAGTATACTTATTTTGGGCTTGGACAATAGAATTGTCACTACTTAATGAGTTAAGTGAAAGGTTTCGACTGATATCATTATTTGGATGTGGTACTTTACCAGGAGTAGAAATCAGAAGACACGCTGGTATGCAAGACAAATCCACCGAAACGAAACAAGAGAAAGTATGTGCATGCAGGACAGACCAGGATTTGGCGAGACTATATAGAGGTAAACAAAAGTATTGAGAGAGCGACGGTATAAACCGATGGTATAAATGACGAAAGGAAAAAGACTAGCAGGATATGCAAGATGTAGACGATGGCTAAATGGTATCGTTAGAAAACAAACAAGAACCGAATCCCAGCGCCGGTAGAAACCCGCCCAGATGCCCACACAATCCAATCAACAAGTCTCCACTGAACGCGCGCCGCGGACCACATTCCTACTGCTCTTCGAGGAAGGCCGCGATGAATGGTGATTAACAGGCACATGCCCGCGAAGACTGACGCTCCGCCCCGCCTTCTGCGGCCAGTTCATCAGTCGGTATGCGTTCTGCGGTGTGGTGTTTTCGGCGATGTATGTCACGTTGTTCTCGTCGACGCCCTGGATTTGGACGTGCGGGATGCCCACGCTGGGCAACTGGATGACCTCCTCGTCGCTATCGTCGACGGAGAAGCTGGGGTGGCTGTCGCTGGAGGAAGCGGAGGTCTGGGCCCGCATGTAGTACACCGACGGCGAAACGGCGGCGTCTGACACGCTGTGCGAGGAGATCGTGCCCAGGGAGTGGGAATGGCCCAGGTTCTGGGTGGTTTCAGGGACAGGGTTGGAACGGGGTGGGAAGCTGGGGGCAGATTTCTGGGAGCGGAGGAGAATGTCCATGTAGGTCACAGGTTCTTCGTGAGGGACCTCCTGGGGGATCATTGAGTCGAAGAATCCGGGCGAAGGGGGTGGAGCGTCGGTGTGTCGTCGGCGGGTTGGGTGGGTGGCTTCCGAGGCGCGACGAAAAACCTTTGATGGCACGCTGGTGGAAATACTGCGGTGCGCCTCGGAGCCACGTCGGTGTTTCTTGAAGGAACCTCGTCTGATCAGCTTGGAGAGCTGGCTGTCTTTCAAAGAGAGGGTTCTGGTTGATCCTAGGGCGGGGGATTTTGCGCCGCTGGCGGTGCGGTCAAAGCATGCTTGGGTGGGAGAGGGAGTGAAAGGGGGTCCTTGGTTGGGAACCGGGACGCGCTGAAAGGCCTCGTGGGAGTTAATTTCCCGAATGATTGCATCTTGGAGAGTCTCGAAAGTAGGATGGGGTGTGACCACTTGAGTAGAGGTGTATGCCTGTCGGAACATATCCATGATCTCGGCGATCTTCTGGTCTGTCGGGGGCAGAGGGGATATGGCGGTGGGAGTTGCAGCTGGCAAGGGGCTGTTCATGACCTCTGCGATGTTGGGGGTCTGTTTCGTTTCGTAGTTGCTGGGAGTTGGGGGCTGGATAGCACGGTGGACAATCTTTGTAGATGGGCCGCGAGACGCTAATTCGGTGTTGATAGATAGGTCTCGGACGTTCTTTTTTGACCCTGACCTAGGGCCCATCGGCGGCCGGTGGCTTTGAGGAGTCGGACTCGCGTTCTCGTTTCGAGTCGTTCTCGGTTGTGCTTCTTGCACCGGTTGGTTCTCGTTAGGATCCGCGTCCCGCCTCATCGTCATTGGCAACGTTGGGCTATCAGGGAGAGGGGTGTTGCTCCATCGTTTGCCTTGTTTGTATGACGGCGGGACCTGGAGGGTCGGTTCCGAAGTCACCCTTTTGGGTTCATGTTGCTGGTCGCTGAGAAGCATTGGCGCCGACCTCTGTTGACGGAGCGGGCTGCCATTGGGGGTTGTCTGCCGTGAGGCAGTAGTAGCCTCGATGGGCTCAGGGGACGAGCTTTTCGAGCTTCGGGTTCTTCCAAGCGGTGCCGTCGACGCCTGATTATCATCGGCTCTGGACCGTGGACGAGAGCCAGAACTATCCAGAGAGAGCTGCGAAGTTGACTGGAAGCTCCGTCCCCTGCTTCGACCACTCTTCCGGCGAGACAACGAACGAAGACTCTTATTCCGTGGCATTTTCCTGTCCGCGACGTCCTCCTGGTACAAAGCAGAGACAAGTCGATTGTAGACATTCTTCTTGGGCGGCAGGGGCTGAGGCGGACCTTGGAGAAACTGGGTCATGTTCCGCTCTGCGATGTCTTCGTTGTACGGCGTCGTCGGCGACAACGAGGTCGTCGACTGCATGTGGTACCGATGCGACGAAAACAACGCGTCCAGCAAGTCAACATGCCGCGGTGTTCGATCGGTCAGTCGACTGGAACCGCGCGAGGGCGCAGCTTGGGAACGAGGGGACATTGGACGAGCCTGCAATTGGTCGTGCATGACTTCGAACTGCTTTTCGATTTTATGGAACTGCTGCTCGACTCCACGGCATCGGGCACTTCTAATACTTCCAGACTTGGAGGAGGGAAGGCCAGCATGTCTTGGACTGCCTGCGCGAGAGTCCCCGCATGGGGAGCCCGATGTGCTTTTGTCCGTGAGGAAAAATCGCTTAAATGCAACCATTTCGACGGATCATAAGATGTTAGTCAACGGTAAGAATATCACCGGTCAAGGGCAAAAGGGCGAATGAGCGTGGAAGAAGAATGTGCTTTGTGTCGACATGAGACCTAGTAGTAAAGGAGGGACGGGAATAAAAGGGTACAAGAGAGCGTGATCATGTAAGAGAGGACAGGGAAAGCGTTAACATTCGAGCTGCTGTCATGGTATCATCCAAACGTTAGGGCTTGGGTTGGATCTACCCACTGTACAGGTAGTGCATCTACCCAACACAACAACTCATGTTTAGGAGAGAAAAATCAGAAAACGACCAGGGCCGAGGGGGGGAAAGGTCAAGAAGAATGAACATGGGATCGGAACGGAAGAGCCTAGAGTTTACGTCCCTCCACTTGGTTTGCAGATCGTATACTTGTTCCTGATTCCAGGGGAAGTCTCAGCAGATGGGGCTGGACCGACGGGACGGGATGGAGTAGGGAGCTGTTAGGATACAAAGGACATGGTTTTTATTATCACCCAACGGAGACCAATAGGTTTTCAGTCCCTTCCCCCTGGTCCAAAACGGCGGCATGGGGGAGGGTTTGCACTGATGTGCCTGATCTGATCGAGGACAATACAAGATCGGCTGCATGACGCGACGTACGCCTAGGCACCGTGTGCCAGAACGTGCACAGCTAAGGCCCTAACGTCTTTTCCGTCATGTGTGATGCATAAACTAGTCGCTGCAGTTTTCTTTCACTGCCTACTGCACTCCACCTGACAGCAGTGGCATTGAAATGGGATCTGCTGCTCGTGTGATCTTTTCAGACGTTCGTCGTATAACCAGTGTGGAGCTGGAACAAAAAAAAAAACCATAAACCGAACAGGGAGAATCCAGCGGGATGGATAATAGGATCGAAAGTACCAAGCCGACCTCCATCCAATCCGCGGAAATGTGGATCGATGGTTGAGAGAGCTCGTCGAGAATAGGAGACCGGGCTATGCCAGTCAGCGAGCGGGAAATTGCGTTGAATGGGACCGATGAACACGGAACAGCAGTTAGTTCGAGTTAGCGGGTGCGAGATGAACCACCAGAGCGACTATGGGCATCTTAGGGAGGGATCGTCGACGGGAACAATGAACGGATGGCATTAGCGGGCTGCCTGGAGAGCCGGGTCCTCCCAACTCCCAAGGCTGAGTGCCTTCACGGCCCCAGGATTAATCTCCCGGACAGTGGTGGCGTTCATGGATCATCATGAACAGGATGGGCTCCATCGACAATCCTCGTAGGATGAAACACCGAAGGGGATATAAGGTTGGGAGTGGTGAAGTGGTGGAAGGCACCAGTGGAACCAGATGGATCCGAGCAGACCGCCAGCGTTCGTACAGGTGTGATAATGGTCACGATAATAACCAATCCCCTGAATCGTCAACAAGAACCAACCCCAGGAAGAAACCGTTGACGCACCAGCAGAATCTGATAGGCAGTTGCCTCCCAAATTGTCCGACATGACAGGTCGGCCTGACTCGATAGGAGCTGTCTCCTGAATTTAGCCTCTCCAGAAGGCCAAACTATCAAGAGTCCGGCTCGGGACTAACGGACTAGTCGAGCGATCGATGGTGAGATCCAGTTCTATTTGGGACTCTTAACAAGATCGGATATTGCTCCGCAACGATCTTAGTCCGTTAGTAGGGGTGGACTTTCGAGAAATACGACAAAGAAAAACTATAAGCACAGTCCAAAGAAGGGAAGAAAGTGTAAGTAAGGGCTTAAGAGTTGAACAGGATCGTACCAGATTACTGTTTTGGGTATGCTGTGATTAATAATCATTTGTCGGCCCATCCTCTGCCACATCAGGCTAGCCCCGTGTGATTCCAACTGTTCCAGATATCACACGCTTCGCAACTGCAACCGCCCTTGGAAAGGGACGACAGGGGATGCAGTCTGTATCACAGCCTAGCCGCTCCCCCCAGGGACCCTGCATACAACTTGAATCACGTGGCTGTTTAACATCTTTGTTGGCTGACGAGGTAACTCCCTAGCTAACTAACTGCCAGACAGCCCTTAAACGAACCACAGACCAATGCATTGTGAGCTATCACGGTGATTTCACATTCTTAACGCATATTTCTCCTGGCCGTCCAATCATCCCTTTCATGTCCTCGTGAAAAGAAAAAATATCCCAAGTGATCAATAAGATCCCATCGTATCGCCTTATCTTCCATCCCCGGTGTAGTGTATCCGCTCTAAGGCGTAGTCACTTGCCTTAGGCTTCCTCTTCGCCCTTCACAGTGGAGTCCTCAACCTTCTTGCGCTTGGTGACGCGCGGTTTCTGGGGCGAAGGAGTAGGAGAAGCTTCAGAGGCGTCTCCTTCGCCGGCCGCCGCCTTGGTGAGGTCTGCCTTCCCATCGACGATTTGGGGGTCCAGGACCTTCTTGAGGCGATAGTAACGCATACGCGCCGCAGGGGGGCTCAAATTGGTGGCTTCGGCAACGGCGTTGAAGTCGATCTGTAGACCCATCGCATTCCATGTTAGCCAATCGTAGAATATACGTAGGTCCGAGGTGACAGCCCTATTGGCGCCATGTCTCTCGGATTCGCAGCGCTCTTACCTCTTTTCCGGACTTCATCAGACAGATGTAGAGGAACATGACGTTCGCGTCAGCCTTGGTCTTGGGAGGAGCCATGGCGATTGATGTTACAGGTATTCGGTGTATAGTAGGCGGTAGGAGGAGCGGTTGTTGATAAGAGAATGGGGTTTTAGGAGTGACGAAGAGGGATGAAAGTTGAAGTAGAGGTGAAGAGGATAGGAGAAATAGAAAAAGGGCTTTGTTGTCGTGAGCCTCTCGGCGCCTGCTCACTGCCTGATCTTTCATTCACTGATCACTCATCGCCGAGACAAACTGTCGACATTCACTACAGCTCACTAGAGCAGACGCAACCAGGCTATCTTGACATCTACGATGATCTATTGCCTATTGACTGATCCTATTGCTCATTGACCAAAGTCATAGTAAACGGATAGGATTCCCATGACAATCAGAGTACCAATAAATTATGTAGTTATACCTAAGCTAAGTCAGACTTCACTGCGAACCTCCCACCGCAAGACCTGCAAACCGCTCCGCAGATTCCCTCACGGCCTCAGCCAGCACCGTATGCGCACCACGAGCCGCATCCACCGCTCCATCAATCAATGCATCATGTCCCGCACGGGGATCGTCCGCACCAAGCACCGCCTTTGAGCTGTCACCCTTGAGCCAAATCTCCGTAATCTCGTCCCGCGAGGGCATATAGGCAACAACACATGCTGACAGGATAGACCAATGCTCCGCCGGATCAGTATCAAGCACCAACTTGGGAGTTGAGTCCGGGCCCTCCGGCGCGTCCGACACGACGGCCGCAACGCCGCCGGCCACCAGGTCCAGACAGTCAATGCGAGCATCGGCAATGGCGGCCGATGCCGCCGTGATGCAGCCCGCAAGCACGTTCATCATACCCCAGGCGGCGTCGTGGGAGTCCGGCGCATCGGCCCACCAGCGGTCGTCCTCGGCTTCCAAGATGGTGATGGTGATATCGAGGCCGCTCTTGGGCCACCGTTCGGCAACGATGACGCCTCTGAGCGCCGTCTCGAGGTGCACGCCGAGATCGCGCTCGCTGGCGTCGCGGATATGGCCCTTTCGCTGGCGGGCTGCGAACGGCGCATATTTCACGTGGGTCGTCAAGACGAGGTTTGGAGAGAAGGTCGCCGAGCGAGGCAGCGGCTTCGGGCCATGAACGGTACAGGCGAGTTTCAAGGCGGAAGAGGGAGGGATGAGAGACTTGGGATTGGAACGCGCAGCGGCGAGAGAAGGTGATGGCTCGAATTCTAGGTAGGCGGAACCAGATGCAGAAGGTATCAGGCCGGTTTTCAGGACTATCCAGACATGTAAGTTCTTGAACGGGACTATGAGCGGATCGCAACGGGTATGGATCCTCACAGATCTTCCGCAGTTCATTCGGTTGCCGTTGACGCTGTGGTCTTATGGCGGCGCCAGGGACGGCATTGAGAGAAGAGGAAAAGACGGGTGGCCTCGTGCCGCTAGGCAGCCCATTGATTCTCCTTCTGTCAGTCATTACACATGACTTGACGCCCTCTGAGAAGTCGAGCGGATATGTGGAGTGGGTTTGAAGCAACAAAGCTGAAGTCGAGGCCCGAAACGGAAATCTACAATTTCGGAGGGATGTTTGTTCTGTTTGCTGGGCGGTGTGGAGTCGGCGCTAGTTTTTCCTCTCGCTTTTTCCTCTTTTTCTCTTCTTCCTCCTTTCTTTCTCTTCTTCGCTTCTCTTCCTTCACACAACTTTCAATTCATCGCTGGAGAATTGACATTTTCATGATGAAGGCTCAATCCAGCTACATGAGCAACTTATTGTCTCTCCCCGGATACTAACATTTACTGTGAGTTGTCCCATCTTCGCTTCCACCGCACAATGCATTCTATGAGGAAAACGATCCAAAAATCTTAAGTTCGGCGACAAACAAATGGGCCGTGAACAACATGCACTACCATCTGAAAATGCTTTCTCATCTCATTTTTATCTTTAGCCTGTTCTTGGGAACTGTCGGCTAACTTGATAACAGACAGAAAGCGAAGTTCTCAGTAGCTCTTTCGCACGACCAAATTTGTAGACTTCCTACAAGGTATGCTTTTTCTCTTTTCTTCTCAATCTCGTCTTCCTTCCGCCTGTTTCCATGATGAGAAACATTTTTTACAGTTCTGCTTCTGCAAACTCATTGAAGAAAACCAAATACCTTACCAAATCTCCTGATATGGAAACTTCCTTGTTCATCATGACACAATCACAACACCTATACCGACCAAAGCTAACAGCTTCAAGATACAGATATTGTAGTCTCGGCTCACGTCACATCGGGCACCAGCACACTAGCATAGGTATGAACTACTACACAAATAACTCTCTCCCTCACACCACACCTTGATGATGACAACAAGTCAATCCATTCAATGATTCTCTTCGGAGAAACCGCCCCTCGAGCCTGCATCGGCTTCCACACATCGCTTTTGAAG
Source organism: Aspergillus aff. floccosus IMV 01167 (assembly GCA_001931935.1). Lineage (NCBI taxonomy): Eukaryota > Fungi > Ascomycota > Eurotiomycetes > Eurotiales > Aspergillaceae > Aspergillus > Aspergillus aff. floccosus IMV 01167. Next base: position 133,739 of record MSJE01000273.1, read on the forward strand.
TGCAACGATCCGCTTGCCCACCTCCCTTGTACTGGACATTTCGTCCTTTGTGTCTTTCTCGGAAGACACGATCGATGAAATGGAGGATGGTTGTGGAGCGTTGGGCGGCGGGCTCTCTCGCTGTATCTTCCGCGGTTGTTCCTGGTCGCGTGTTGTTGTGCTTGACTTGTGTCTTTGTCGGTTCCTCGGCTTGTCGTCCGTCCTGGATGGCTCGCAGGGGGATCGAAATTGGCAGGGGATGGGATGAATTTACCGGCTTGGCTGATCCTTTCGCTACACTACCTGTCGCTCTATGGCGACCGGTGGTTTCTGGCTTTTACCACTCGACAGGATTGCGAGCTTGCGCTGACTGTCTTGTAGGATCGTGTCAGCCTTTTCAAATAGTACTTTAGATAGATTACTTGGAAATGGAAGAAGGCCGTTCTATGAACTATCCTTTCATTTCGTAAACGAATAATTCATTCATAATATATACCACGAAGCTCAATGTAGTACTTTACATACCCCCCAGCAAGCTCCGATAGAAGCTCACTACAACTGTTCAGGTCTCATCAGGAAGCACTGCACATAACACCTCCCTCTCCACATCCCATCCGTTTCCGTTTATAGTTTCTATTCGTCATGTAGCTTCACCACCCAGGTCAGAAAGCAATCGTATGTGATCAAAGCGGGTGAAAGTAAAGAAAGCAACCGACTCGACAAAACAGACACGCATCTAAGACCTGTCTATGAAAAGCTTTCGAGGCTCAAATTCAAAGCAACAGCAGAGAAGCAAATCGTCGTGATAGCATTTGGTTCAATAAGGACACAGGGTGTAGGCGTATCCGCTTTATTCTTTTCTTTCGGTCGGCGTGGACGCACCGTTTCGCGACATACTGTAAGGTGCCTGTGATAGGAGAAGTTATTATAAATCATACTAGGGATTTATATATGCAGAAAACTTACCAAAACCTTCTTCGCATTGCATATTCGCCAAGCAAGGTTACGCACAGTTCCATCAGCGCGGACGACTTCTGGGGCGAATTCAATACCGAACCTGAAAATTGTGTTAACATGCTCTCGGTAGACGGTATTGTGATAGGGAAACAGGAAGCCTTACATCTGATGCACGGCAAAAACAACCCGCTTAGCATACTTGCCATCACGGTCGACCAGGGATCCAAACTGCTCGTCGACGGTCTCAGGCGCGACCTCTGGGTCTCGGTCAAAGCAGTTGCGAACGACCGATAACAGACTATTTTCAACAGAGGTCTGGATCATCTCATGGTGGCCTTCTTCCTCAAACCGGCGGATGCGGATTTCAAAGGGTCTTGAGATCGCCATCACGTTATGCTTGCCATTGTGGTGATAACGGAACTCGAAGACGCCTTGGGTCCAGAATAGCTTGTCGCTGGAGAAGATGACTTCCCCCGAGGCCATCTCGCGATTGTCCCCATGCGGAGCTGGTATGACCACATCGCTCGAAACAATCCCTTTTTCGCAGGTCAAGTTGTCGTAGGATCCTTCGTTCACCGCGACCCATCGTCCTTGGGAAGAAACCTTTGTGACCTCCCGGGACGTGTTATCGGTCACGCGATAAAGTCCAATCCAATCCTTCTTGCTGTGCTTGAGAGGTGCAGTCCATCTGACCTTAATTGGGGCTCCATATTCAAATACCAAGTTCTTCAGATCACCGCGTCTATCAAGGGGCATGCGAGCATTAGCACCCTCTCTACCACTACTTTGGTCGCATTCGGCAAGGGATGATGAATCGGTGCCTTCAACCTCCAGAGAGTAATCTCGCGAATCATATCCGGCCATGTCCTCATCGATGCGGGTGATGGTAACACGAGCGGGGTACTTCTGGAAGAGTGCAGTTGTATCCTTCACGAACGTGTCAACACCGGCAGCAAGCTTAGGGCGGGCATTGTCCAAGAAATCCTCAATGAACTCGAAAGACTCGTCGACGATCTTGTCCACACTCCCATGCAGTTGCTTGAGGGGAGGAGGCAAGGACCGTTTCAGATTCTTAACGAGACCGGCATCGCGACGCATGCTCTGGCCGTAGAGCTTTTGCATGTGTGGACGCTCGATAAACTGAATAAACGCCAGACTGAGAATGTGGCTCAGAAGCGCGAGGAACGTAATTGCTCCACTACTAGTGATAAGGACCGCACCCCAGACCCCAGCAAGACCCAGTACTCGCTCAGGATTGTTCAAGAAGCGATAGATCCCGTTGTACGTCAACTTGGGCGACTCGTCGTAGAAGAAGTCCCCGTAGAACCAGCCAAACTCTCCAAGGGACTCGTAGATACTAACGGATGTCCAGATTTGCAGGCAGATCAGCCCCGCCCCGAGAACATGTCGGAGTAAGACAAGACCATAGCCCCAGTCGGAGGGGAGAGTATACATTTTCCATACAGCAGCAATGAAGCTCGCGTAGCACATGATCATGCTTAGGTGATACGTGCCCTTCCACTGGTTCCACGCTTCGTGGGGTGTTTCGCCGTACTTGACAAAATGCCGGGTCCAAGCTTTGCAGTTCGATTGGCGGTTGAGGAGGTATCCAATGCCAACAGAGTACCAGAGCCTCCACACTGCTGCATTGGCCACGAACAAGCACTGATACCAGGGTGTGGAGGGCGTGAGGACAGTGACGGCAAATACTAGTAATTGGACCAGCATGGACGAAGTGTCGGTTATGCGATACAGATCCAAATTGTGGAACCCTAACAAATTGTGGACCGATGGAGGAGGACGGCTTGAAAACGTTGGTGCGTGGGGCACATTTTCATCAACGGATGCTGGCGCAATGGGAGAGTCCGTGGTGTGGGAGGTCGTGGATGCCGTATCCTGGTCGATTGTACGCTTGCGGGGTGGTGGGGGATTGTACGTCTTGTCAATGTGTGGGTTCTCGACGAAGACCAAGAAAGCGAACTGAGCTGCGTGGGCAATGATAGAGATGAACAGCACCTTGTAGCTAGCAGCCATCAGCGAGATACCGTAGTACCCTGCGTAACCGACCGAGTACATCGGGTGGGGCGCCATCTCGAAGACACCGTCGAATGTCAATTCCTGGTCGATCAGGTAGAAGAAGTCGCCCCAGTACCACGCATAGTCCTTTACCACACGATGCGCGTCTAACTTGACCCAGAGATTGAAGAGCACCAGCACAATTCCAGAGAACCACCTCAGCACAGTCATCAGCAGGCTCTCATTGACAGGATGGTGACTACAGGCTATCGCAAAGAGACAGTACGATGTAAAGTCACACATCAAGATCAAATCGACCAGGCGCCTGAAGACGAGCCAGGTGTTGTACTCGAGAGGTGCCTTCTCGAAAGAATAGTCGTGAGGAATCTTGGTTTCCAGTTCCCGTTTGATCAGATTGTACAGATGAGGGTGCGGATTCTGACCCATCGCAGGATTGACAAAAATCTTGGTCTTTTCGGCCCAGCGAACGAGGGTTTTATGGTGGGATTGATTGTGAAGAAGCCATCCAATCCCCGCGTTGTAGCCCGCACGCCAGAAGAGATACAGGGCCGCAGAGACTGGAACCTTCGCAGCTGTGGGCAGTGCCCAAATCAGTAGAATGTGAGCACCCAAGATAGCCAGGACGATGATATCTGACAGATTCTTCGGCTCTGAAGGTGACAGGAGCTGGGAAACCATGTCATGGGTTTGAGGCACAGTGAATACTGCGAGTCCATCATGGTTAGCTTCGCATATAGGTGAGGGTGCCAACTGAACGTCGCAAAGGCGACAGAATTGCCCGGTTGACTAGATTAATAGAGTTATGGAGCAAGGACTTACCTGTGCCATCCGGGGTGCGTCCATAAGTCTTCAATTCCTTCCCAGTGTCCTTCGGCTCTAGGTCACCCGTGGCGGTAAGAGCTTCTGGACTGAGCGTTGAAGCCGATTGAGAGGCAACGGTTCTCTCCCGAAGCCCCTCATTATTATTGTGAGTGCCTGTTGAAAGGCCACGATCCATGATTGCGGTTTGGGGTTGGTGAAGAAAGAGAGGGGGGGAGTCAAAGCCAAAAACACGACCAGGATTCAACGCACGAGGTCACCAGCATGTGACAGCCGGAAATGGTTGGGGTACTTAAGCGGCCAGATCTTAATTGGTTTACGTCATGCGAGACGCCAGTCCCGATTTAGTTAGCTGCGGCCGTCGTGGTATGGACGAATTCGACTTCTTTGCGACAAAGTTGAAAACCGTGCGGGTCAAGACAGAGGGAAATGGGGATCAGGATGGTGTTAAATATGAGTGGGTGCGAGGAAGAAGAGGAGCGGACGAGGAGGAAAACTTCTTGCAGAAAACAGGGGAGAAGGAGGGGTGTTGACGACTTAACATCAAGAGGGACAACCGAGACAGGTCCGTGTTTATTTTAGTGCCATACCGTAATAACTGAAATGCCAGAGTCCCCTGGTCGGTATCAATGACTACTTAAGTAACTCATACTATCTAATGGTAATTGTCCAGCCACCTACCCATTCAAGTGCTCTCTATCCTCGCCGACTCTCGGAGTGGAACCTCCCTCCGCTGGGCCAGAGAACGGGGCTCCGTTGAGTCGGAAAACGCCAATCACAGCAGCCATGAGGGCTCCAGCGAAGAATGGGACGGAAAGAGAGAGAAAATGTCATAGCATCCTGGAATTAATGTAGTCTACTCTGTGTAATAAACGACCCAAGAACAACCGGGAAGAAGCCAAGCCCCGAAATACCTAGCTTAATCCGCGTCTACCCGGAAGACTGAACATGGCACAGGCACATACTCTCTACAACGGGGAAGGCAACAAAAAAAATGGAGGCTTCAAGCACAAGAGTGCAAAAAAAGAAAGGTATTGCGACAACGGCAGGATTCGAACCTACGCCTCCTAAGAGACAGCCTTAGCAGGGCTGCGTGTTAACCACTCCACCACGTTGTCATTACGTAGTTGAAATTGAGTCTTAATCAACTCTATGGTATGGCATTCTGATCGTGGACAAACAGAATATTCCCCCACCTTGTCTCTCTAGACCGCCTACCGCTTGTAGATGCGATATTCTGTAAGCAGCTGAGATTTTCGGGGGGTTTTCCGGATGCTGTGCCTGCTTGTGCGAAGGCTCTTGAAACAAAATAATGGTACATATTTTACTTTGGATTGATATTGTAAGTTTCGGCTACCAAAATTGACTGCCAACCTTTCCAGTCGGCGCCCCGGCTAATCAATCTGCCTGCTGTTCCACTGTATAGCCTCCCACTGCGTCGCTCGACACGGCTCCATGTCTGACAAACAAAAATATGCGACAACGGCAGGATTCGAACCTACGCCTCCTAAGAGACAGCCTTAGCAGGGCTGCGTGTTAACCACTCCACCACGTTGTCTTGATTGATAAGAATTTCCTCTTATATAACAATCCTAAGCTAGGCCAAAACTACTCCTGGTCGTCGTTATTGCTTGATACCAATCGAGATTTACCTAGACAAGCCTCTTGACAGCTGATACCAGGGCAGACAAAGCATGATTCAGCCTCTGCTTCTAATATTACCATGGTAAAAAGTAAATTATTACTTGTAATAGTACGAAACCGTGGTGTGACTCCGTCATATCCCCTCATTCAAGGGTCGTGGCAGACGGGCTCTCGTCCATTGGATTCCACACGGCATACTGAATTAAAGGTTCATCTGCTGAACAATATATTGGTGCGGTAACTGCGGATGACTATCTTTAATCATGTTACGACAAGACCGGTATTGACCCTAGCATACTCCGGCTCGACGTATGCAATAGACAGGCCGCGCTTCTCCGGTCATTGGAGCTGCATACTACTCGGGCCTGCATGGCTGGAAGAAGGCATTTGTGTGGACACGGGTGGGAGAATGGCAGGGCTCGTGCCACCATGTTCCACTTGGGTGTTTCGATGTTCCATCACTACATAGACGAACACTTCTGGGTATGTTGAGAAGTCAGTGCATATTTCTTCTTTGGCTTCATGCATTAGGGACATATGTGAAACTGGCGATCCAATGATATTATCGAGTTGCACAGCCCCGCAGCTAGACAGCTGCGTTCTTGTCACCACTTGGACTGATTAGATCGTCTCCCTCTCCATAATGTCGGTCTTAGCTTTCATGCGTATTTGCGCTCATTGTGCTGTGTCGGGCCATGGGGCAGTGTTTGGGGTGTCATGAATATTCTTGCTGGTGGTGCGGCAATTGATTATTCAACCGAGTGCACCACCGTGATCTGCTCGCGCTGCTTTGAGTTCTACGAAATACATGGGTCTCCATTGAGGTACCCCTCTTCCCGTGCGTTGTTGCATCTAAGAGGCCGGATTTCGTTTCCATGGACTCGCGGTCTCTTGAATGCAATTTAGTTCTAGGAGTATGTTTGACCTCGGTGGGCCATGTGCTAGATGTTCGTTTATATCCCTTTCGTGTATGCACGCCATCTTGGTTATAGGGTGATAGCTTTGTATTCCCTGCCTAGCTATCTATGTAAGTAGTCAGTACTGCGTTGGATACTATGCGAGAGTACTCGAAGTCGGTGACATGTTAATCAGTTTCATATCTATTCTCTGTTTTGTAGTTTCTTGGAGTTCTCGTGGGACGTAGGTACAGTCCTGGTTAGCGATGTATATATATTGCCTAGTGATATATACCCTCCCTCCCTTCTACCCAATTACATT